>PVLA01009082.1:0-79904 GCA_004027455.1 Hydrochoerus hydrochaeris
GATCTTTCCATAACTAAAAAATAAAAGGTTTTTTTAAAATATAAAAGAAAGAGGTGGGAGTGTAGCTTACTGTAAAGGCCCTAAGTTCAATCCTGAGAGAGAGAAGTCAGGAGACAGAGAGAGACAGAGGAAAAAAGAAGAGGGGGAAGAGGAGAAGGTGAAGGAGTAGAAGGATGGAAGGAAGGAAGGAAGGAAGGAAGGAAGGAAGGAAGGAGGGAGGGAGGGAGGGAGGGAGGGAAGGAAGGAAGGAAGGAAGGAAGGAAGGAAGGAAGGAAGGAAGGAAGGAAGGAAGGAAGGAAAAGTATCTGGGACAGAGAAACAACTGAAAAAAAAATTTCTGATTTGATGAAAAACACCAGTCTCCATACTATAGATGAGTGAACTCCAGGCAAATTGAATACTAAAAAAATCACCCTCCGATACTCCGGGGTTTAGCTGAGTGGTATACGGGCCCACCCTGGTAAGCCCGAGGTCGTGAGTTTGATCCCAGGTACAAAAAAAAATCACACCCGGGTACGTATTCCAGTTAGAATTTTAAATTGAGCAGAAAAGCAAGACCCAGCTATCTTGCTAGGCAGACTGTTAAAATCAAAGACAAAGTGAAAATTATGAAAGCGTCAGAGAAAAATGGCCCCTGACATAGAGGTGACTAACAGACCAAAAGTTTGCTAATATGTCATTAAAAATGAAGAGACCAGAACACAATGGAATGACATTAAGATGATACAAGAGCTAAAAAAGACTTTCCATAATTCTCTCCCTAAAAAAATATTCTTCAAAATTGAGGGTGAATGGCCAGGTACATAGCTCAGTGGCACAGCACTGCCTGGCAAGCAAAAGAGCCTGAGTTCAATTCCTGATACAAAAAAAAAAAAAAAGAGGCTGAATAGGGTGCCTTGAATTGAATTTCTTTAAGCTGCAGTGAAACAATAAAAAATAGAAATGTGTGTCTATAGAAAAATAAGAAATGCACAAAAATGGTAAATATATAGGTAGATAGCAAAATATTAAAAAAAAAATTTAGCTTCTTTTGATTTCATTAAAAGATGTATAACTCTTTAAAACAAAAACAATGTACAAACTCTAAAGTTTACAGTCTGTGTTCAGATAAAATATGTGGCCGGAGAAGGGTGTGGCAAATAAAATTATTCTGCTGTAAGTTTTGTATTTTTGCAATGTGTCAGGAGTGAAGGGAGGCGGCACTTCTACGTAGATAAAAGTTAAGGTAAGGTATTGTAATCCCTGAGTGACCACTAAGACTGGAAAGAGTCGGGGGTGAAGCTAAAATGCCTACAGAGGAGATAAAATAAGTAAAAGGCTCCATAATCACCACAGTTAGAAAGCACAGAAAGCAACAACATATAGGACAAATAACAATACGGCTGTCTTTTAAATAATCAAACAAATCATGATGTTAAACATAAGTGCACTGAACACACAAATTAGAATTTTAAATTGGACAGAAAAGCAAGACCCGGCTGTCTGCCAACAGTTTCCCACGCACAAAGTTTCCCTAAATACAGCTTGTATTTTAAATAAAAACAGCGTTCGTGAACAATGACAATAAATATATTCCACATTTTTATTCTGTACACAGAATATAAATAAATATATTCCACATTTATATCCCTTGTATTCTGTAAACATTTGCTTAACAAATAATGTATTTGGCTTATTTATGACTTATTAATAGAAACTAAAGTGAGCTACATCAGTAATCAGATAGATAGATCAGCAGATACGTGACAGATAAACAGACTTATAGGAATTGTTTTCCAAAACATGTACCAGCATGAAGTTTTAATCTCTCTCCCCGCTTTAAAATTCCAGTAACCCTGTTGATCAATGAGAAGCATATTATTTGTTTGCTTGTTTGCACATCTTAATCTTCTTCCCGGATCATGGCTCTCAAAGGGCTCAAACACTGACTAAATATTTACGAAGTACTTAGTACTCAATAAATGTCAGGCACTGAAGATTCCACAGGGGTAAGTTTCACCAAAAGGTTACAAGTAGTGAAGGACAATAACAAGCCAGCAGGTAAGTACAATAAAATGATTATAGATAAGATAAATATTTGGCAGACGCATAGAGCAGAGCAATGTGTCCATTCATTATTTTAGCGATTTAACTTCTAAGTGCATCCCCAGCCTGCGTGGTCCCCAGGCATCTCCGCGCAGTGGCAGGTAGTAGAGAAGAAAACAAACAGCAGCCAGGAACTAAAACCCCTACATGGATCTGGCGTCCCATAAAGCAACAAAGTCCAGGCATTCTGTACCCTATTCCAGTGGAGCACAAACAGTATCTTTCAAACGCATCATACGAACCATAAGGTCTTTGTCATTCTTTAGCTTTAATGTAATTGTAAAAACAAAATGTGAAATCATGTTTTATTCTACAAAGAGAAAAATAATCCATATATCATTCCATCCAACAAAAACAACTCAATACGAGGTCTAAACCGAGTACCTCCATTTCCTCATTTCTATTTTTTTTTTCTTTTAGGAGGTTTGGCATTAAGTCAAACTTGAATCCTCTTGCAGGTTTTGTGCATTATAGTCACTCACTCCTGTTAGAGACAGATCTCCAAGCAAAAACTTGCAAAAGCACTTCGTCACAACACGACCAGTTTGGCCATGGTCAAAGAGCAACAATTCATTACATTTCCTGTAGCTCCACCTAAGGAGCCAGTGTCATAGTGTTAGATGGAGACACAGTTGCAATCAAATAATATGGAATTTGGGGTCACTTGTCTAAATACCAAGCGCTGAGTGTTTCAGGAAAGGCACTTCGCTGGCTTTCCGGAGGTAACCTTTGTCATCTTCCCGTAGAATTTCTTTTCTTACTTCTTTTGTTCCGTGGCTCCTTCCCACGCGCACTGACTTGTATGCAGGCACTGTCCTTCATTGGCCACACTGCCCAGCTCTCCCCTAGGCTGGGCTGCCCTTGTTTTCTTCAGCTATATGTGACCCCAAAGTCAGGAATAATATGGAGTTGAACTCAATCATGATAATCGAGAGGGAATGGTTGTATGAAGGACAGGCGACTGCTCCGTGCCAATGAAAGATAAGGGAGTCTGAAAGGGAAAAGTCTCAAGCAGAGCTTTCCTTCCTACCAGAAAAGCCAGAAAGGAAAGACCCCTTTCTCTTGCACAGTCTGCCTATGTTCTGAAACTGCAGCACTGCCTTGCAATACCAAGAAAATGGCACAAGGGCAGAATTATTATGTTAACAATAACAAAGTGGTCAAAAGGAACCTGAATCATCTCTGAGTCTAACTGAACAAAGTGGCATTGCCCTGACTCAGGATTTTCCTCATGCAGCTTAATAAATCTTTCTTACCAAGACAGTTGTGCCAGGGTTTTCTGGTTCCTGATCCTAAGAGAATCCTGATACAATTCTCTCTCTGGGGCATTTCTAAGGCGATCACTCTGATTCAAGATGACAGAGAACCTTCAATAGGGAGTAGAATGCAGAGGGAACATGAATTTAAGGAAGTCAAGTGAAATCCCCATGGAAAATCACTCCAAAAATGTTTAGTTCTTTTGGAGACATCCCACCAGATTAACACCATCCCAATTAGCATAATTCCCTGTAGACTACTAGGCAAGAATACAGCACAAGAATTATTCCCAAAGCTACTTTATTTCCCTGAAAATTAGTAGGCCGGGAGACATGCAGACCTGTGAAAAGGTACCAGATACAGACTTCTTCGCTTTCAGCTTCAAGAAGCCAAACTCCAGGTCAAAAACAAGTTAATAATTGAGAACTAATGCCTTGCTGAGCTTCATATATAATAATAGCAATTTGTAATCAAGATCTTTGCAATCTTATAGTCTGCTGAAGTAAGCAATGAAGCTAGAAAATATATGAGGAACTCAACCTCATCTAATCTCTGTCCCTCACCTTCTAATAAAGATTACCTGTCCAGATAGAGTTGCAATAATTCAGTTCTTTGAATGACTGTACAAAAATACATTGAAATAACCTCAGAAGATGCCCAATTCCTGGAAATTGAACGTACAATTGTACAATTAAGACAAAATCACAGAGGAGCCACTTATTCAAAGGATTTGTTTTCCTGGGTAAAGACATAGCATGGAACAAATTGGGGTTGTATAAAAGTGGAGATATATGTTTTCTGCCAAATTTTGTATTTTTTTTTTATTTTTCTTTGGGATCAAAGTCTCCTTGCTCTATTGCCCGGGATGGTGTGGAATTCCTGGACTCAAATGATTTTCCTGCCTCAGCTTCCCGAATACTGGGACTACAAGTACTACATGTGTGGGAGTTATTATGCCTAGTTGCCCTGTACTTTCAATAGGTTTTAATTTCACTCTCAACAAATCCTCTTGCTTGAGTATTGCTGCCCCCATTTTATAGTTGAAAAAAATAAGTGTCAGAGTATGTAAGTGCCAATTATTTGTCCCAGGTCATCAACCTAAATTGACCTAATCTCTGAGACATCAAAGCATCAAAGAAAGCATCTTGAGAACTTATAACCAGAGTAATTAAATATATAGAAAGTACTTTTCCTTCCTATTGCATTTCCTAGAAAAATTAGTATCTGAGTTCAACAAAGTACCCTTTAAAATTGGATACTGCATCACAATAGAATGTTATCTTCAGTTTCATCTTCTTTAAGACCTATTATTATTTGGTTTGCAGCTGAAAATGGAGCTCAGAGAACACTAGAGATATCTAATAGTCATTTCCCTCCAAACTGGTTGAACCAACGGTAAAGCTGAAATGGAAAAGAGTCAGCCATGGGTTTGAGATTTTGAGGAATAAGACCTTTGAATCCATTGCAAAGGGAACAAAACTAATCTTTTCATACAGTTATCATCAAAAGGATAAATGACACAAAGTAGCAACATGCTTTGAGCTAATAGAACACATAGTTGACGCTAGGATTGCATCAATTTAACGTCATAGACCTAAGAAAACCTTTTCCAGAAAGCTGCAGATTTCAAATCAACTCCAGAAGCGATCAGGAAGACAGCAAACGGAAGCATTCACTTTGCAGGAAGCAGTTTCTGATTGTCCCATCTACAAATGCAGAGGCAGCCGAATTGCATCTTGAGGAGAACTGATTGGGAGGCGGTGGGGAGCGGTGGGTGGAAGACGGGGTGGGGGGAAAGGCAGTCTGGGTATGAGACCCCCTGCAGTCGGTCAGATTCGATTGCAAAGTCTCAGGAAACCCTGAACTATTTCCCCTGGAAATTAAACTGAGATTCGAAACTAATGAGGGGCTGAAGCCCTGAAGAGTGTTGGGTAGCATGTGCAGCCAATTATTTCATCCACAGGGGCCGAAGGGACCTTGGGACATTTCCATACAGCCCATGAAGGAGGGAAATTAATCTGAAAAGCTTGGAGGAAAAAAAAAATTTGGATACCATTATAAAAGTGCAGATATTAAATCTGCTGATAATTTCTCCTCCCCTCCCCATGAGGTTGCATTAAGGCCAAGCAGGAATGTTCAGTCTTAATTAACATCAATCTGCCTTCTTTATAAAAATTTGGCTGGGGACAAAAGGATTGCTGTAACCTGGGTCAGTCCCAGACTGCTTTAAATATTTTCATATAAGGATTCAGTGCTCTATGTGTAAAATTTTGTTTTTCAGTGCTGGGGATCGAACTCACCACCTTGAGCTTGCCAGGCAGGTGCTTATGTCACTGAGCTAAATCCCAAGCCCCTACAATTTTATTTTCATAGGGAAATTATTCTGTAAGGAGAGCAAGAAGATGCACACATCTTGTCAGATGCGATGCTAGCTAGTGGGTCAGGTAGCCAGGTGTTGACACTTTTTGTGTGCAAAGCCCTATTCTTCTGCCTTGAGATGAGGTGAGGGTGAGGAACTTTGGGGATTAGAAGGTTACAGATTAAAACAAAGTCAGGAAATCAGTTTCACTCAGAAGGAGCACTGTGAGAGGCAGTATCTACAGTCCACACCTCCTGACAGGTATAAAACAGTACATTACCTTAGCCAGCTGCTACCAAATCATACGGATTCTGGGCACCACTGGTAGAACTTAAAATCCAAACACACAAAACTTCTAGGTTCCATCTTCAGACTGATTTGTTACAGTAGGGTATATTTCAAGTTCCTTTGGCAATAATGGTGATCGATCAGACTCATGAAATATTTATCTAATGTATAAGGCATCAGTTATCTGAGAATGTGGTAAAATTTGAAGGAATCTGTACAATTCCCTTTGCAATAACTATCAACAAGTAGAAAAGCCTACAGTAGAAAAAAGTAAGTGAAAATCCCATATACATTTGGCAAATATAGTTTTTTGGGTAAAAATTAATACGCTACAGGCCACAGGCAATAGTGAATATGCACACACCTAGTATAAAAATAATAATGATCGCTACCAATTATCATCAGTATCATGGTCACCAGGGGTGTCATTGTAGATGGGCTGTCAAGAACAGAGGTTGGGAAACTTTTTCAGCAAAAAGTCACATCATAGAAATTTTATTCCTAGTAGACCAATAGTCATAGTCAAACCTACTCAACTCTGCCAGGGTAGTACAAGAGCCTCGTAGTTATTCTATAAACAAAGGAGAATAGCTGTGTTCTAATGGAACAATTTGGTGTGACTTTTACATGCTATAAAGTACCTTTTTCTCCAATCATTGAAAATATATCCGCTTGAAACCATCCACAATCAGGTTTGGGTCTTGAACTGATCCAAAGACTGTAGTTTAGCAGCAGCTGGTCTAGAGCTGGACTTAACCTTCACTGAGCAATCCAAGGTGAAATGTCCCATCTTGACTGGAACTGGAAATTTTCTGTCCACTTCACTTTTTTGGACATCAGCTAGATTGCAACTGCAGACCCCTGGGCCTTTCAACGTACAAACATGAATCTGATCTGTGGGTGGCTGATCTCTTGAGCACCGAGAGCGTGCACTCCAGTCTGTACCTGCTACTGAGCAGGAAAAGCTAGCCATCTTTAAGGGTTTCCCCAGTCCCTGCTATAAAGAACATCTGATTTCCAGCAAAATGTAAATCCCAGCTTTGTCCTCCAGTAAATTCATGTACATGATGGTAACATCAGGTTTATATTAAACATTTACATTAAGGATTGGACTGGAAGATTAAATTGTTTGCATACGTTGCTGCCACAGAGGGAATGGCCCCAGTATTCTTCCTGCTGATAGCACCGGGCGCCAGCAAAATGTTGGTCAGAACTGACCCATCAAAAATGGAGGAGATCGCCCAATGCATAGTGCCCACGGCAGCTGGTGGGTCCAGACCATTCTGCCACGGTCAGACAAGCCTTGAGCTGCACTGCTAGCCCTCATGAGACGGGTGTGACTCATGACAGCAAAGATAACGTTTGCTTCTAGTTCGATACTTACAACTGGGTTTTCCCCCCAAACACTAGTATTTTCGTACCAGTACAATTCTTCAGTTTTTTGCTCTGTTGACTCAAATCAGTCATTGCAGTGTTAGATGTTATGGGTTTAGCAGCAACATCTGGTTATGTAGGCTCAATATCCCGCAGGACATCAGATGTGACTGATGGTAGTTCTATGTCAGGTCCCCATAGAGACCTGTTGTCCCATCCCCATAGAGATTCAGATCCAGAGAGAGACGAAAAGGGCCTCAGGTCAGCAGGCTTCCCCGGGCTGGTGTTCCCTGCCACGAACCTGAAGAATTGCCCGGGACACTGTTAGCAAGCAAACGGTCTGCAGAACAAATGTTTTTGTGGGGGAGGAAAAAACTCAGCCAGAACGCCAAGTGGAGTGGCCGGGGAAGAGCGGGGCTGTTCAAGCGCATGATTCATTAAGTCTTGTCTGAGTGTCAGATGTTCAGCACTTGGTACCATTGCCTCCAATTTAAATCACTTTTTAAACAAGTGGCAGAAAAGGTGCTGAAAAGCACTGCATTCTGTTCCCTCGCTGGAAAAACAGTGTCTGCTTGTGCGCTGTGGTGAAACTTTGCATTTTGGCGAGACACCCTGCAAGGAGCCGTGTGGCAGCTGGGGCTCCTTTTTTAAAGTTTGTACAGTCACCCGAAGGCAGGAAGAGAAAATGCGTCCTGATGGCACCTGAGAGAGAGAGAGAGAGAGAGAGAGAGACAGAGACAGAGACAGAGACAGAGACAGAGGCAGAGAGAGACAGAGCCGCTGCAATGAGTAACTCCATCACAGCTTAGCTGCTGGGTCTCCCCAGAAGCTCAGCCTCCTCCTAAGGGCCGAGGGTGTGTCCTTCTCTGATGGAGCTCCTGGAATCAAACGGTTCTTTTTAGAACCTGGAGCTGCTGGCTGTGGTTTATGGTCACCTGTTAGGAAGAGAAACTGATGTTGCTATCACACCTTGGCTTGTTCTCGGGGTCCAGCGACCTTGCAGAGTCTCCAGACAGGTTGGCCTCCCAGCAGTCTCCAAGTGTCCCCGAGGGGCAAATGGACTGTTCCTTCCTCACATGAAAAGGGACCACGTGTGCCCCAAGGATGAAACTGGAGGACGTGGTACTGACCGAACTGACCCAGCCACAAGAGAAATATTATATGATGCTACTTCTATGAGGTCCCCACCAAAAGAAGCCTTCATGCGGGGGATGATCAGAAATACGGTGGTTTTTTAAATTTAAAAAAAAATTCATAGTAAAAGCACATTAGAATGAATCCTTGTCAAAATACTACCCTCACTTCTAACACACATATCCTGCCATCTGTGCCACTCTCTGAAACAGTGACGGAAGTTCTCTTCATAAGTGTCTTCATAAGGTGCAATAAAAAACACAGTGCATGTGGCTGGCTAATGCCACCCCCGAGTCAGCCAGGCTTGTGCAAGCATTAACGTGTCCTCAGCTACCTTACTCACCATATCTGGCACTAAGTGACTTTGGTCTCTTCACCGAAAATCAAAATAACCATGAAAGGTAAATATTTTGAATCAAATCAAGACAGCAAAGCAACCATGAATCTGTAACTAAAGCCAATAACAATGTAGCTTTTACTGTAATAATTGTTGGGTTTAAACTAAACATCCTCCGTATTTTTTGAACACACCCCCTAGAAACAGACAGTAGAATGCTGGTTACCAAGGGTGGGAGGAAGAGAGAACAGGAAGGATTAATGTTTAGTAGGTACTAAGTTTTGGTTTTGTAAGTTTTAGATTTTCGGTGAGGCAGAACCATTGCTAAAGGTCATGGCAAAGGAAAACTGCTCTCCTCATGGCAGCCAGGAAACAGCAAGAGAGGGAAATAAAGCCAGACAGAAGGGTCCAGGGACCAGATATGTTGGTCTATAGATGCCCATGGAGATGGAAAGTGATGGTTGCATGATCATGTGAATGTATTTCCTATGACTGAACTCCACAGTCAAAAAAGGGTAAGATGCTCAATTTATGCTACGGATATTTTACCACAACTAAAACAACAAAGACAAAGAATGACGCAGGTCATGAAGTAGGACAGTCCCAGCTAAGGCACCAAGGACATCTCCAGGTGAATGTGAATAACAGAGGAAATGTGGTTTCCACAGGTGTGAAGCTAGGATCTGGAACTATAGTGTCAAGTACATCTTGACAAGAATGTTAAGAATTTTAGTAGAAGCACAATTTGTTGCTGATAGAAATTCCTCCAGTGTCTTGAGTTTCTGTTGATCTAGGCCTTAGCAATGGAGTAGAAGATGTTTAAAACTTAGCTCAGGAATGGGAATATAGCACCATGGTAGAGTGCTTGCCTGTGTGAGGCCCTCAGTTCCCTCCCCAGCACTGTGAAACACACACACACACACACACACACACACACACACACACACACATCAGATCAAGATTGAGTCCTACAAATAAAGCATTCACAGTGTTAAATGCTAAGACTTTCTTTTTAGTTTAATTTTATCATTTTTTTTTCTTTTGATGGTACTGAAAATTGAACCCAGGGCTTTCCCACTGGGCTACATCTTCAGCTATTTCTATTTTTTGTTTTGAAACAGGGTCTCACTAAGTTATTAAGTTGCTTGGGCCATGCTCACACTATTCCGCTGTCTCAGCTTCCCAGAGTGATAGGATTACAGGTGTGAGCTCCCATGACCTGCTACATTTTTTTTCAGAACAACATACATCTTAAGGAGGAATAAATACAATTAAAAACACAACAAAACACCAAACACCAATTATTCTCACTCCTGATGGCCAATTACTGTGATGTTAACTCTTCAGGTCAATTGTTATCTGCCATCATCTGACATGCAAATTTCTAGTTATGGATTGGATCCAAAGTGTCCCCCAGAGGTCAACTGATGGGCCTTTGGAAAGTAATCAGCTTATGAGGACACTTATCTTATTAATGGTTGAGGCACTGATGAGTTCACAGAATGAATGGGCTATTAGATGTGGGGCCTACTAGCAAGGAGTGGGTTACAGAGGATTTGGACATGGCCTCAGATGATATCTGGTCCCTAGACTCCTCTCCGGCTCTATTTCCCTCTTTTTCTGTTTCCTCGCTGCCATGAGGAGAGCAGTTTTCCTTTGCCATGACCTTTAGCAACGGTTCTGCCTCTCCGAAAATCTAAAAGCAGTAGAGCCAGATTACTACGGACTCAAACATCTGAAATCATGAGCCAAAATAAAATATTCCTCCTCTAAATTATTCTGAAGCATTTGATCACAGTAAGAAAAAGGTAACATACTTCTTACCGTACAGTACCTCCTCTTCCACCTCAGAACAGATACCCTCTATTCTTTCCTATAGCAGCAGACAGATATCCCTAAATCACAGACTAACTAAGCAAGTGAGCCTGCAGGTATTTGCTTAACCCTTTCCAGACAAATGAGACATGATTTCAAAAGATCTTCAGGAAATGTGAATCCCTCCCTACTTTGGTGACCTGCTTTGGTGCTTTACTTACGTGATCAGAAAACCCTTCATTTCGTCCCTCTTGAGCTCACGATACTACAATTTCACCTCTTTAAAAAAAAAAAAAAAAAAAAGTAGTGTGTCCAGTTGTACGAAAACCCCTAGAGGAAAAAAAAAAAAAACAAGAATTTTCAGACAAATAGATTGAGCTGCGGTGATGAATTTACAAAATAATGCTGTAAACTCTGCAAAAGGAAGAAGTATGAAAACTTTTAACAAGTCGTCCTAATGCACTTAAAATATAATCCTGCATAGGAAAATCTGTGGTAAAGAAAACTTTATTCTCTGTAAAATAAAATTTATTTTAAAAAAACACTTTACTATGATATAGTTCCTGAGGAAGATTAAAGACTGTGGCACGCATGAGTTTATTTAGAGAATTCTGGTTTCATATCAGTTGTGTCTACCTACCTGTATCAGCAAATAAAATTTCCTAGGTAGATTCGTGTTTGTGAAGGTTTTTGCCATATATGCATTTGCATCTTGTCATTAATGAGTCAACTTCAAGTACCTCTGTGTCCGACCATGGGTAGGTAGATACACTTAGGAACTGTGTGATTTGTTTCTGCTTAGGCTGTAAGTTACTAATCTCCTGATTAAAACCAGACTTGTACGAATTAGGAGGTGAAATTGAAACAGTCACTGCTGTGTCCAGGATGTAAAGTGAATAAAATGAATGGGGTATTAACCTTCAACCACTGAATATTAATCAGTTTTTCATAAGAAAGAAAACACAGAGCTTGCCACACTAAATATTTTCAGCGCTTACTGACAGGATATGATTTCTTTTCTCTTTCGGCCCTGTTTCTTCCAGTCAAGGCCATGAACACTGGACAATGGTCAACTCGACACAGACCAATGTGTGATCTGAGAAGCCCCAGGTACCGAAGGTGGGTGGGACTCTCTGAAGTGTCAGGCCTGATGAAATGATACGCCGTTATCAAAAGCCAAGCGGTCTTCCAGTCACTCCTGCAAACACAGGCCAAGCTAAGCCCAAAGGGATTTCACAGAAAGACCGTAGACAGGAAACGTTGATGACCACAAAATGAACATGTAAAGGAATACATTTCCTATTGCTCTGGAAAGGGCTCGCACAAGTGATTCCACATGAATATTTGGATGAGAATACATCCACCCCAGGGGGATTAAAAAAATTTCAATAACATTTTCTTCTTCAAGAATGAAAAATCCTGTGTATTTATGTCAATAGTCATAAGACAGCATCTGTTACACCAATGTCTCCATTCAGCCACGTCTGTATATCTCTATCTGTATCTATAGCAACACTGTCACCCTTTCACACCCAAGGGTGTGAAAACTTCATAAATTCAACCAGGGATCAAAAACAATCGAGAAAAATTATGTTTATAATGAACATGTGTAGATTTATTGATGGTAATTATTTCTTAAGCAATCTAGTATCACAACAATCTACATTGTGCTTCTGTCGATTAGGTATTAGAACCATCACAGAGATTAAAGACCATGTGTAGGTTATGTGCAAACACTACCTCATTTTGTATAAAAGACTTGGGCATCTGTGGACTTGGTATCTACACAGGATCCCAGAACCAATCTACCATGCTATCAAGATGCAATATGTATATATGGAAAAATAGAAATACACATATAACACACGTACGTGTTATGGCACCAAACAAGGAAATAGGTTGAAGATACTTTGAAACAACATGTAAATATGTAAATATTATTTATCTGCATCTGTGGAACTACTTCATAGTACCAAGACTTCATCTCATGTGTCTAGGCTTAGTGGCAACGGGATTCAGTTTTAAGAACTCAGGAGAGTGAAGAGAGCAAGGTAAGAATTGCAGCTGCACTGAATTCAAGCAAATCTCTTCAAATATTTCCTTCAGTAATTTTGAAAATATTCTAAAGTTGTTTCGTGGTATAAAAGCTATACTTCAAACCGAAATAATGTGTATTTCTAAGGGAGCGTATGATATACAGGCCAACCTGAAACATAACAGTTGGGAGCTAATTTAAGTAAGTACTTTCTCCTCCCTCAGAAGAGTCTCTCTTCTAGTTTTGTCTTTTTTGCGTTGTCTTCCAACTGTGGCCTTTTGCCCTCTGTACCATCTTGCCTAGATCCCTTTTGTCCTCATGTGCTCTCTGCCAAAAATGTCCACCCTGGCTCCCAAACGGAAGCAACCTCTCACATTGTTGCATCAAAAATAACCTACACCCTTTAGCTGGCATGACACTGGAAATCCACAGTATCCACAAAAATATTAATGGTTAATAAGACCTTGATGCAGTATAAAGAATTGTAAAGATACCTTTTCACCATCTATTTATTATCTAACCAAATACTAATCTGGGTACTATTAAGATTACTGATCAGCTGACCTTAACATAGGGAGAGCATGCTGAACTACCCAGATAGGCCCAATGTAATCATATGAGCCTTTTAAAGAAGACAGAGGCAGCCTGGCATGGTAGCACATACCTGTAATTCCAGCACTCTGGGAGGCTGAGGCAGGAGGATTGAAATTTTGAGCCATCCTGGACAGCATTAATTTAGCAAGACCCTGTGTCAAAATTTTTTAAAAATGCAAAAGGCTAGAGATGTAGTTTGGGGTGAAGGTACTGAGTTCAACTCCCCAGTAATGAAGGAAGGAGGAGGAGGAGGAGCAAGAGCAGGAGGAGGCAAAGCAGGTGCAGTAGTGCAGACTGATAATCCTACATACACAAGAGGCTGAGACAGGAAGATACAAAGTTTGAAGTCAGCCTGGATAATTTAGTGAGATCATGTCTCAAAAATAAAAACAAAAACAAAACGATCAATGATATAGCTCAGCAGCAGATTCCTTACCTTGCATCAAGGAGATGGGGACTCAAGCCCTAGTAATGAAAAGAAAAAGGGAAAAAGCAAAAGAAATCAGAAAAGAAAGCCAAAGTCAAGGTCAAAACATGAATTGTGACTTGATTTGCTAACTTTGAAGGAAAAAAGAGAACCCTGAGCCAAGGAATGCAGGTGACCTGCCTGACAGCTAGCATAGAAGGAGGTCTCCATCCTGCAGCTGGAAGGAACTGAATTTGACAAAAGAACGTGAAAACTGACTCTTCCTCTGAGCCTCTAGGAAGAACAGCAGCCCCGCTCTCACCTTGATTTTAGCTTGGTGAGATACATGTTTGACATTTTATCTACAGAAATGATGAGGTTGTGAGTTTACACTGTTGTAACTCACTAGATTTATAGTAATTTGTTACAGTAGCACCAGGAAAGTAGTACAGACAACCCAAAGACTTGTAAGGAAAAAGCTTTGTTTATCCAAATGATGAAATCTCCAGGGACACCCCGAAAGCCTGAGGAGGAGATGAACTGTGGAAGAGGGACACAAAGGTAACAAAAGCCAGCCCGTGCCCCATTGGTGTTCCTAGGTATTTACTCATGGTTTTTTGGCTAGTCCATCTGTCATGGAACATCTCCGACTTTCAGAGAAGTTGGTGGCATTGCTAAGAAGGGCATAAGTTGGCTAGTGGTGAATCAGGCGAATCATTCAAAAATGAAAAAGAGATGGAGCTTGGGGAGATGGTCCTACGCTTTTTGTATCATTACTGCTTATCCCTACTTATCGTAAATACTAAGTGGAATTCAGAGGTGATGCATTTAACAAACAAAACACAAGAAAGTACTTGTGATAGTACAGGTAAAAGGAAGAGACCCATTTACCTGAATCATTTATAATCAGAATTATATCATCAATAGGCAATGCTGGTTGTCTGACTCACTGATAATTCAGGGGGAAAAAAGAAATTACCAAAGATATCCAGATACTTGAGACAAGGAGGAGTTTGCTTTATATTACCCAAATGGCTCCTTCAGTAATTCTCAATGCATTTTTCTCAAGATCACATAACAACTCTTCAATGAGGGACCTTGGTACCAACAAGCCTGAGTCTGCCTTTGCAGATAAAATCAATTAATAACCCTGGAAGGCAAATCGAAAAGCCCTGGGGAAAAAAATGGGGTGACTCAGCATGCATGTTGAGAATGGAATCTAAAAACTCAAAGACAGGCAAATGCCCAATTACGTGAACCGAGCTTTATTTGTAGGATGTCACAGTGTCACCCCTTCCCCACCTATCTGAATTCCATCAGCATTGCCAGCATCCTATCTTCAGTGTTTTGGGTTTCCTCTCTCTGTCATTTTCAACCAATAGCCAAATACCTCAAACCCCCAAATCCCAAGTTACTAACACATAGAATCTTCTAGGTCACAGGATCAGACTGGATCCATTCCTATCTCAAATCACTTCATCAGAATATCCAGAGTTGGGGGAAGACTCAGGGAATTTCTGCTGGAGCAGCTTATGAACATCTGACCACCATGTAAGCAAAAGCCTGAAAAGAGGCAGAATAGTCTACACAATATCTTGGTTGACATTGTCAAAGAGTGAAACAAAACCCCTCCACTTTTTAAATGAGACCCATAAAAAAATGGCGGGAAATGATCTGGAAATCATTGCCAAAATACACTGAGTGCAAAATGCCCACATTTTTCTGCCCATACTTTTTCTGAGATTAAGATAAATCTTTCAAGGACAATTGAGACTTGTACATACACACACACATACAGATCCATTTCTCAAATGTGAGTGGAAACAAATAAATTGAAATAATTGGAGTGAGTAAATGTAATTCACGAATTTTTAAGAGGGAAAGATTCACTGGGAATATGACGCTGAAAAAATGTGATAAAACATTTGCCTTTGTTGGAAAAAATCTAAATAAAATGAGACTTCATTAGGTCTTTCAATTTTACCATAGAAATTTGAATAGGATATTTAACATAAAAACTAACGTGCACCTGGAACCCTACCACCTCAGTGGGCATCATATCCTGGGTGCTGATTGTGTACTTAGCTCACAGCGAGGTCCCCAGGAGAGAGTGGTGGGGTGCACTAAGAAGCAGAGAGGACATCCCTAGTGTACATAGCGTGGGGTCTCATTTACCAGAATAGAGTGTTGTTTTACTGCTTCTTCAGGACATCCAAACTCTGCTCTTAGACACTCTGACAATAGATTCCCTCCTTTTGCTGATATTGGCTTTGGTTGATTTCTGGTCAGTGTTTCCAGAAGTCCTAAACGTTGTACAAAATCAGTCCTGGTGGGTTGGCCTCCTGTTGAGGCCAACACTAAATATGCAACATTATTTATGCAAAGTCCATACACTCAAATATGATTAACTTCAGTAGTTGCTTACCAGTAGTCAAAAAAGAACCAGGACCCAGCTTTGATTCCAATAGTATTTTTATGTTGTCTTGCAAGAAAGTCATTTAAACCACCTTGAACCCTAGTTTATCAAAGTAATGCTTTGTGGGTTTTTCTGTTTTTGTTTTGTTTTGGTAACTGATAAAGAAAAGGCAGCACTTTTTCCTCCAGCAATGAATCCGTAAAGAAGAGAAATGCCTTTAGTCCAAGAGATGGATAGGTTGACATTGGACACATTTCCAACTTCCGCCTACACCTTGCAGTTCCCATCAATTCCTCCATTTTCTATCAGTTAGAAGAGCTGTTAGTGATGAATTTGAAGAGAGTATCTTGATATTTACTTATTTGGGGCAGCGCCACGTCTCTGGAGGCCTGAGGGAAGCCATCCCTTCATGAGCCTCTTGGTCCTGTCTGCATTATGGTTTGACAGCCTTTGGAAGCCAATGCTAAGAAGAAACCTTCCAGCGATGACACTGGCAAGACTACTTCTTCAACCCTCGCTCTGCACCACATACCACACAAAAGTTATCTCTGGAGCACTGACAATTCTCCTCATCTCAAAGACACATTGCTACCCAGCTGACACCACTAGACACAAAAGCATAGCCTCTTGTTCCTGTTACTAACTCCTGTGTCACTTTAAGTGTAAAATTATTCAATGATTCTGTAAGAGTGTAGGGAACTTTTGGCTATGGAAGATACAGATTCCATCAAAATGAGAATTTTCTTCCAAATCCAGAGAGAGGATGGCAGTGAGCAGGTTTTCTCCTTGTTCAAGAGATGGTTAAAATACTGTTTTTGCAGCTGTCACACAAATGCTATTTAAAATTCCCATTCCCTGTCCCAGCACTTAATGCAAATTATCCACAGGATAGAGGGTCAGAATGACAATTTACATGCAATTAGCCAGATGTGTTGGAATGAAATCTCTCTTACCCAGCCCTCCCCCCCAAATTACCTGAATAATTTAAATACACATAATCACCTTACTCCGATGGGAACATTGCATGCTCTTGTTTATTTCCTCCAAATACCGAGAGTTTCCAATAGTGTTAATGTCAAGAAAATGCTCCATCCAGGGAAGAAAATGAGATAACTCTGAGGTGAAGCTGTCCCTTCTTAAAATGCAGACAGAATTAATTTGTTTTCATTACCTCCTTATCGAGTTACCTGACTTTGATTCTCAGCACTAAATGTATTTTAAGAAGGAGTCAGGGGAGGGAGAGTGCAGGGTTTTCAGGAAATAGCAAGTTCTTTTTCTACTGAGATAAAAATCATTTGGCAAGCCAGGGTGAAATACTTCTAACTGCAGTACAAAAAGAGAGAGGGAAAGAAAAAAATTAGGAGATGATAATGAACCACAAAAGGAAAAGAAGGAAGTACTTTTTTAAAAAAAATTTAAATCAGACTACTTTTGAAAACATCTCAACTTGCCTTGCAATTTTTGAAGAAATGTCAACATTATCCCTTTGGGAGCAATTTGAGATGAGTACCATAAAGAAGCGAGCAGTTCAGGTGACTGTCGTTAAAGGACTTAAGTCATTCAAACTGCCTGTTCATATCCTGCCTTTAATCTCCCCCAAGGATGAGACTGGAAAAAGCCACTGATACAGGGTGCGGGGAGGGGACTCAGACAGTGCTAGCCTGCTCCATGGGTAACTGTGACAGCCCGATAACTAACCCTCCTTGGGGAAGGAGTTAGTTTGGAAAAAAAGAATGATGTCCCCAGGATAGGGAGAAAGAATGGAACCCACAGATGACTCCCAAGTTTCACCTGACCTGAACTGAGAGCCTTTGGAACCTCTTGGTCTTCCAAGCCAGCCATCCTCACCTTTCCCTGCAGGAGTCAGAAGCTAAAGTGAAGGATGGTCCACAGGAAGACTGCAGCAGCGGGAACACTCAGACGTAGGCTCAGCTCTGTGCGTGGAGCCACATTTATTACCAAGAGCAGTGAGCTCCTCCGCTCTGTTCTGAATTGAAAGCAATCATGTGCTCAAGGTTACTTACAACCCTCATGAAGACAGCAGCACTGAATCTTTCAATGGAACAAGGGTATGAGTCCAGTTTCAGGCAGTGAGAAAAGAGAGCCTCTGGGGCTGGAATTGAGGCAAGAGGCAGAAGTGGAGAAAAAGTCTGAAGGAAGAGGGAAAATTGTAAACTTGAATTGCCCATACTTATGCAAATCTGGGGAGAGGCTACCTGCCTTTCTTCTTCCCTTTCTGGAAAGTATTGAAACATTTGAGGGTCTGGAACCCTGAAAAAATTACTATCCTCCTTGCCCCCAGCCTGTCTACCCACCTGCATAACGATTACTGTCAGGCTGTGCCCCAAAATGCTGGGCTTTCTCCCTGCACCTGCTGGTGGTAATTCCATTCCCTGCCAGTTTCTTTGGTGCTGTAAGATCTGCACTATCCAATAGAAGGTGAGAATACAGGAGATGAGACACAGGCAGGTTTTAAGAGCCAATACATTATTCTCTGTGTTGCCTCCTCAATGCCACTGAGACCCAGGATGTTTCAAATGGTGGAAGGTCTACCATCTTGCTTGCCTTTGCAAAGGCAAAGGGTGTATAGCCATCCCACCCAACAGCTCCTACCTACTCCCACTGACTGATCCCTAGAGGGTGTGTAGTACAGATAAATACTGCTCTTTGTAATGTTCCGCTATGAGAATCTGTTGTTTAGTGGAGATACAAAACCATAAAACAGTGAAGAAGTCCAAAAGATTTCTGGGTGCTCCCTTAATGACCACATTGATCATTTACCATTTTCATGAAACAACCAAATTCTTTCAAAAAGATTTCTTTCTTTTTATGTTAATGCCCATTTTGTGGTGCATGAAGCATCCATCTTGTCTGCCTAATGGAAAATCTAGCTCTTCTCAGAGAAGAAACTCTACCCTGTTAGGAAAGCAAGGCAGACTACAGTTAAATATTTTAACTACTTAAATATTAGTACTTAAGACTACTTAAATATTTTAGTAATATTCTTCTGCTGTGATTGACTCATCATGTGTCCTCTGAAAATCTACTGAAATTCTATAGCTCTACTTTCTAGGCTATAAAGTTAGCATAACTCCCCTGTTACTGTGCCATGGAGGAAAGAGAAAGTATACACAGCAGAGTCACCCTCCCACTCCAGTGCCCTCTGCCATCAGACCTGTCTCTAAACCCTCTTTAGGAAGAGTCTCTTGTCATCAAGTGGGAAAAACAATACCCATCTCCCAACTTGGGATCGGATTCATTAAACTAGTCAACACAGGACTCTTGGTAAATATATATATGACATACACAGAGGTTGATAAAATCACCTTGATCATCAGAACATTATTAAATTGCACTGAACTCTATATACATGCAGAAAATTTTAGCTACCTCCCTGTCCTTGGAGAAATAGCCCTTCCTGTTTACAAATGGAGTCACCTGGGACAGCACTATCAACCGTTAATCAGCAGGGTGGCCAGAAACCAACCCAACAAGCAAAGTCTTCTAAAATATAGTCTCCCTTGTAAGGCGTGATGTGACAGAGTTAAAGAAGCCAGGTTTTTCCCATTCTGCATACACATGGCTTCTATTAGCTTACTGGTACTGACACACTGGAGCCTTCCCAAGCTTCCAAAGGGCGCTGATGAGTGAAAGTTTGTATGCTCCACAGAGAAAAGAAAGGTCAGCAGGCACAGAAGCGCTTCCAGGGGCAGGGCAGTGGAGGTGCTAATTCTAGGTAGGAGACCAGATTGGGCTCTGTTTCCACTGAGCATCCCGTCTACACCTGAAAATAAACTAGTCACACCTGGCAAAGTTTCTAATGCTTGTGGCACTCCAACATAGGTGTCAGCGTGCATATATAACCTCCGTTCATCACAGGGAGTGCTGTTTGGATGCATGCTGGAGAGAGGAAAGTGGATAATTCCCACAGTGGGCATACACCATCTCTGCTGAGCTTTCTATTCCAAAGAAAATCCAAGCTGGAAGGTTCAGTTCCTTTTATTTCGTGTTCTAAGGGTATTGTTGCTTGCTCCGCTTCTTAGAAATAGGCCTGAATTCTAATTCGTGTGCAGTGGGAAGCTGGAAAATGGTAACTCAATTCTTGCATAACCTTGGTCACCTATTTCCCAGCTTCTGAGCTGTATGTTCCACTTAGGCTCAAGGCTTCATCGGAAGAGGGAGAAAAGGAAGGACCATCACTGAACTGAGAAATTTGGCACAATTCTTTGCTCTAAATTTCATCCCCAAAGGGATAACTTCAGGGAAATAGGGCCCTGCAGCCTTGATTACACAGGGGACCTACTTACTCAGGGCAGACCTATTACCTCTCCAGACGACTGTAGTTTCAAATCATGCAGCCAGTGGGAGCACATCAACCTGTGGTGGAAAGAAGCTGAGGGGACACAGGCCAGCTAACTCGAAAGCTAACAGTGCATTTCCCACAGTCTCCCTTGGTGGACAGTGGCTCTTAGCCAATTTTACCATTGAAGAAAGCAAGACAGAAACAGATCATCCCACCTTTATCTGCACAAGGACCCCTGCCAATTAATTGACTCTTAAACTGTGGGCAAGTCTCTTCCAACTCTGAGTCTCAGTGTCTGCAACTGTAAAATGCAAAAATGACAATTGCTACATGGCAGTTGCTACCAAGTCTCATACATTAACACATGTAAAAGTGCTGATGTACCGAAAAATCATTTTTTAACAGGAGAAGTATCGCATAGGTATGGTATACTGTGATGAAGATGCAAACTTGAAGATTTGGGACCTGTAAGCTTTGGGATGGAAAATATTCATAGGAAGAACAGCTGGACTTAAATGGAATTCCTATGACCAGAGAACCACAAAATGCCCTGGATCATGTGGCTGATCAATTTCCATCCCATCTACACTCCAAATTCTACCCTAGAATATACTCAGAGGGTCCATCACACAGTGCCCCAAGTCCCTCAGGTTATCAGGAATGTTGTGACCCAGTGTGACAGTGGGTCATGGAAACTGGTGCTTGCTTCTATTTTTTTCAAAGGCAAATTTGACACCTGTTTGGGGGGTCAGGGTAGACATCCAGTTTTATCACTCCCAATCCATTTTAAAAATGGCTATAATAAACTGAGCTTTTCAGAGGTGACAGGAACCAGGTCATGTACATGGCACACATTTTCTCCTATGTTTCTCTTCAGTATTGTCACCAACTAACTTTACTGGTTTGCTCAGAAAAGTGGGATTACCCTGAGTATGGAGCTTTTAATGCTAAACTACCAGAGTTCCAGACAAGTTGGGACAGCTGGTTACCATCCAAAAGCTAGGCATTTTAATCCCATTTTGCAGGTGAAAGCCCTGAAGGTGAGGACTCAAGGTCACACAGCTGACCTGGGAAGACATTTCAACTCTGGACATTTCTTTGAAAAGTGCATAGACCTTACATCTTTGAAAATGCATTTTTGAAGGGTACATGCATCTTCTTAGATTTTTAAACTTGTGCTTTTAAACTACTATAGGACACTAGCTAGAAAGAGCTTCTTCCTACGGAAAAAGTTATAGTACATCAGCAAATAAGGCAAATCGACTGGTCCTGCCTTTATGATGGCGATGTGTTTTTCTGTAGTTGATGCCCTGAGCTTTTTGTTTTGTTTTTTCTTGTTGTATTGTTGCTCTGTTTCCAAGGGATTTGAGGCCTATCTGAAATGTTAGAAAATGGATTTTTATTTTTTGAGCTAGTGGATTCTATCATTGGGGAGGAAAAAGCAATGGCATTAGCATTAGCAAATTTGACAGAACCAAAGTTTGATTCCCTAAGAAGTTCTAATAGAAGCTGAACATCCATAAGCTGAAAATACAAAATCCTAATGGCACCAAAATCTAAAACGTTTTGAATCACTGGCACTCAGGCAGTAAGTCTATGCAAGATTTGAAAATTAGGAAAACTGGGAGATCCAAGATGGCTGATTGAGATGGAGCACAATAGAGCCTCTCTGAAAAAAGCAACTCAGATGCTGGAATCTGACACCATGGAGAGGACCGGACAAAAGGAGAGGAATTCTCACAACCCAGGAAGACACTGAGGAAAAAGGAAAAAAAAAAAAGTTAAAAAAAAAAAAGAAGAAGTGTGGACGGAGGGCTGGAGCTGGGCAGGTTCCGGTAGCTGTGCTGGGCGCACCTTGGAGTCCAGCGACCCACAATCGAGCTGGGGGTCATGGTCCTACCGAGAGCGGGAGAGTTGCTGAGCTTGAGACCCTTGGCAGGAGGAGGCACTGCAACAGGGAGTGGAGATGATGAGAGGAGGTGCACGGACTTCGGTGAGTGCTGGGAACTGGATTCCCCAGAGCCAGATCACCGGCAGGACGACATATTGGATTTGGGCAAGTCAGGCTTGAACCAACGGCTGAGGCAGCTTCAGTCGGAGGCTCCTGGCCCAAAGTGGATTGGTGGGATCTGCTTGGGCTGGGCCATGCCCCTGATTGGGACCCAATAGCCAGGGACGAGGCTGTCCCAAACCTATGACATCTGCAGGGCACAGACTAACGTGCTGAAGTCACTCACTGGTTGAGAGGGGAGAGGCCGGCTCACACTGCTGCCCCTGCATACACCTCACAGATCAACAGCAGACAGGGGAGGGCAGCACTGCCCCAGCCAGTAAGCTGCAGAGGGACTTAAGGCAGTAGGTAAAGGTCCGGACACCTCCACCGTTCACCTGTCTGAGGGAAACCAGAAGCATGACAAGACAGAAACAGCAAAAGGCCTTCAACCACCAACACAGGGAAAATAAGCCCAGGAGGGGTGAGTACAGAGGAGATTGAGGGCAGCAGACATGCAGTATCAGACATGGCCTCATCGGAAATAAAGAAATACTTCCATGATCTCATCGATGAATTTAAATCTGAAATTCTAACTCAGGTGAAGCAAGATATATGATTAATAAAAGAAATGCTGGGCACTCCTCAAGAAGACACAAATGGAAGAATGGAGGAACCCAGAGAAAGGAGAGAAGCCTTTGATGAAGAATGTAAACAAAATCTAGAATACATGAAACAGATCCAGAGAGAATATCAGGAAATTAAAAACTCCATTGAAAGCTGGTAAAACTTCTTAAAAGAAACTAAAGCCAGACTTTTAAAACTTAAAGATAGGTTTGCAATGTATGATCTCGAAAGGAAGGATCTCTTAAAAATAACAAGGAACCAGGAAGTAACGATACAAAAGCTAGAAGACGACAAGAGGATTTATAACTTAAGAAAAACTTCCCAAGTATAGGAAGTGATGTTCAGATATATGTACATACAGCATACAGAACTCCAACCAGCTACAACCAAAACAGATCTACACCCAGACATATAATAGTCAGGATACCAGAAATCCATCACAAAAACAGAATATTAAAAGCAGTCAGAGACAAGAAACAGATTACCTATAAAGGAAAACTCATCAAAATCACAGCGGACTCTCAATGCAAACTATCAAATCAAGAAGAGCTTGGAGTGAAATATTCCAAGCTCTGAAAGAAAATAACCTCCAACCCAGATTGATCTACCCTGCAAAACTGTCTCTCAAAATTAATGGAGAGACAAGCTATTTCCACGACAAAGAGGAACTGGGGGAGTTCATGACCACCAATCCAACCCTGCAAAGAATAATGAAGGACATTCTAGAGAGAAAGAAAATCACCAGGATTCCAGGAACAATGTCAGAAAGACCTCAATGAAAGGGGCAGACAGTGGAATGAAGGAGAAAAGTAAACAACAATGACAGAAAAATAGCATAGCAGAGATGAGGCAGAGAAGATTGGCTATATCGCTGTTTTGTCTTGACTGATTTTATTCCAATCTGGTATACTGGAGGGTGTGAAGTCTAAGAGTAGGAGCAACTAGTCTGGGGATGGTAGGATTCAATAGGATACCCATTCTGGTTTGATTATTAACTGCGTTTGAAGTCCTATAATGTCTCCAATGTTCAGTTGTTATTAATAAATAGTGCTATGTACCACTAAGTTTAATTATACTATGCCTGATGATATAGACAATTTTATTGAAAATAACAGGAGACATCATGGTGACAACTGTAGATCACCTAGTATTGTGGTTTTATATGTCCTTCTTATTTTGTATTTCTCTAGGAATTTCTATTGTTGACTTGTTTTGGCTTGTTTTTCCCTCTAATACAGAAAGACTAGATATGCATGTAGAGATTTATACATGTGTAGAACTTCTAAACAGTTTATGAGAATTGATTATAGTTATTGTAAAAAAAAGAAAGAGGAAAGGAAAGTATTCTAAAGGATATAACTGCATGTGTGTTTGAGTGTGTAGGATTGATGACCATCATACTAAGTTTTTTGTTGGATAGATGAACAGAGCTGATTGTAGTCTCACTGTTTAAATGTCTACTTTGTAAACTTTACTTTTGTAACTTGAACAACTACTTTTAGGAGGAAAATATGTAATTGTCAACTAGTGATTTCTTACTGGTTTTTATTTTTGTTGTTGAAATTTTGTATTATTTCTATCCTCTTTCTGTTTCATTTTTTTCCCTAAATAAAAAAAAATTTTTTAAAAAAAGAAGAAAATTAGAAAAACTCCAAAATCTGAAAAACTTTTTGCCCCAAGCATTCCAGATAAGGGCTGTTCAACCTGTATGTTGCTTTTTTTTTTTTTCTAGAAAGAACTCTTAACTGGCATTGGATTTCTATGATTATAATTTCAAAGGCTACCATGAACTCTCAAAGGGCATTTTCTTATCACCTGTGTACTTTGCAAATGTATTTCAAGCCTACACATCACCTAATATATTGGCTCTATGAAAGAGGCTCACAGACTCAGATAAATGGAGATATGCAAACCAAAACAGTCATTATGTCCTTAGAAAGAGGCCCTGGAAGACAGTGCCCATGTAGGAAATGATTTTCCAGTATTTCAAATAGGTGTCCATGGATGGATCTACGTAAATAAGAGCCTAAGTATGTCTCAAAAGAAATGAGTGACTATAGCTGCAGAAGAGAACTGTATCACTTTGTGGGATATAAGGGGACATTCTAATATCTTAAGGCAAAACTGACTCTTGATTTGATCAAGGTATATAGCTAAAGTGAGTTTAGGCTGACTCCAGTTTTTGTGAGTCATTTTGTCTGTGTATATGCCTCACAAATTAAAACAAACGAAAACCTCCCTAGGTGTGGGATGATTAAAGTTTTGAATCTGGTCATTTGAAAAATGTCAAGCGTTGGATAAAAGCCACGCTGCTTTGCAGTTTTACTTTTTTCTTTTGAAAATCCTAAGGGTTGCTGAGTTTCAAAAGAGCACTTGATTCAAATAAAAAGAGAAGGTTTTTGGAGAGAACCACACTCTTCAATATCAGATGTGTTTTAGTCTATAGTTTTCCACTCTGGCTTATGTGGATGTCTAGGCTTAGGTCCATCAACTAACTCGCTTAATCTCTGCTTTCATAAAAAATCTGTTTTTTGTTTATCTCTGCCCAACTGCAGATTCTCTGTGATTTCTAGCTCTTCTAATAATTGTAGTTTTTGAAGTTTCCTATCAGAATGCCTGTGTGGCATGGTAAATCTGTACTTGGCTTGACAGTTTGGAAACTACACATTTATAGTGAGAAAATGAAATTACTATTCCCCAAGATACCCACTGCCCAATCCTAGCTTTATAACAGATCATTGCTTCAATTTGCTGTAATTAAGTAAAGGGAGGGAGGGAAGTTAATATGAATCAGTGCTATGCTACAAATTTCCAGCAAAGCAAATGCAGGGGTACATTTGCCCACAAATACTTAATTTTCATGTATAAGCTGGTGGCTGAATTAGAGAAGGCTTAGCATTCAGCACAAACTCACGTGGAATCACACCAAAACAGAAATTTGAATTAAATTGTTGTTAGACCCTTCTAGCTCTTGACACTGAGAAGACTGTTTATGCTTCAGGAAAAGTGTGGGAAGCAAACATTTGGGCACAAAAGCTGGACGTGAATATGTCTCATGTCCAATCAACAATACAGATGGGATGGCCAAGTGGAAGGACCATCTTTTGATGCCACTCATGGTCCTTGTTGGTCTTTTGAAATTCTGCCATGAATTTATAAAGATATATTCTATTCATTGTATCCACTACTACACCAAAGATTTCCAATCAGTGCATGAGTGACTTTTTTATGATCACAAACCTTTGTTTCCCAGAAATATTTGTAAGATTCAGTTCTTCAATACAGATCTATCCTGTTACCACCCAGAAAATCATATCCCTCAATGCACATGCACACACATACACATTAACACATTTACACACATGTGACAAACAGTTTTGTGGAGAAATAAAGAACAAGCCCATGCCACGTCAAGGCACAAAGTTAGTTAAATTCACTGTTTATGGGAAATCAAGTGCTAAAAAATAAACCCAAAGGCTGAGATTAGAGGCAATACTTTTGGCTATTCATTTGTTTTTATTTCCACCTCCCCATCTGTTATGCAACTTTGGTCTTTTATTTAAAAAAAGAATTTATTTGTCAACAAAAGTAATGAGTTGGCAATTGGATTCAGATCTGGCCATTTTTACCTGAATGATGAAAAAAATAAATGACAACAAGCCTGCAAAGCCATCTGATGAGCCCTTGGCGAGACTTGTGTTTCCCCCTGAGAAAATCTAATTATACACTAATACTGGAAGTATTCTTCACTTGCCGATTAATTATTTGATGCTTACGCAGCTCTCTGAACATAAAAAGCAACATGTAAATCTAAGTATAATCCTTCATGCTTGAGCTAATGATCAGTTGATTAGTGCTTTCTGCCGGTTTAACAGTCCATAAAGAGGAGGACGATTTGAGGGACGGGCTTCGATCGCTGCCATGAACCGAGATGGGGAGCCATAGGTCTCGGTAAAATGAAGATCGGTGTTCCCCATAAAGCTTTTAAAAACTGGAGACAAACTGAAATTTACTTCTCTCCTCTTCTCAACCAGAATAGTCATGAAAGAACATATCTTTGGCATCGCTTGCGTATTACCAGAATTAGGAATTACAGTCTAAACTGAGCTAACCTGACATTTTGTGGCGAAACCTAAACTTAGCAGAGGTAATCTGTATAGGGCTGGGGAAAAGGCAACTCTGAGATATTTGCACTATTGTGAAGGTGCTTAACTTTTTGCATTTTTAGTAAAAATAGTACAATGAATTCCAAAATAGGAAAGCATATTCAAGTTAAAAGTTATCTGATAAACCTGGGGCCTTGCAATGTACGTGTGCTAGGTTTGGTTTCCTACTTATTTCTCTATTGCTTTCCTACTAGATTATATACAACCTCATGCAGCTGAGAATATTCGTTAAGTAGGCCAATGGTGAACCAAGTAGAAATACACATAAATTGCTATGATGGGAAAATGTGCCTCTAGATGTAAGAATTATTCCAATATCTTTCAACTGTGTAAAGGGACAAGTGTGGCGGTTCAATAGGATTATAATAAAGCAGTTGATTTATTTTTTTACAGGAACTTTGAGTCAAAAAAAGAAGAACCTTGATGAAATGTGTATAGCCTTCTACTCCAAGGACAAGAATGGCCAACTGGTTATTCGAGCAGCGCAAAAAAACACAGCAGAGATCGGTGTTGGTGAATCATGAGAGTAAGGAGCATGCATCCACCCCACTCCTACACATTTGGGTTGGAAATTATAAAATTAATCGCTCAAGAAGTTTACAAATAAGTGTATGTGGCACGTTAGCGTTTTTTTTTTCTTCAAAAGAAAAAAATAAGAGCAAAAATAATTTAATAGTGAAATAAACAATAGCATGTTAGTCAGATTTTTGTTGCTGGGACAAAATGCCTGACATCCATAAACTAAAAGAGGGAAGGTTCATTTTGGCTCAGGAATTTCAGAGGTTCCAGTCTATGATCAGCTGTACCAAAGAGGAAGGAGTTGGAGATGAGCTACAGCCTTCAGAGGCAAGACCCCCACACACTAGCCTCCTCTCCCACTTGCTTCTTGCCTCTGAAAAGCCCATTTCATCAATGGGTCGATCGAGGAGGGCAGCCACTCCACGATCCAGGTGCATCTCTCAGCCCTTTGAATACGGCTCAATACATAAGTGTTGGGAGGTACTTCATATCTAAATCATAACAAACCATGTATTTGGGGGGAATATAAGAATAACACTCTCTGAAATTTTACTGAAAAGAAGCAACATTTTGAGAAAGTTGTAGCTAAGAACCTTAACACACCCAGAAGTCTACCCTGGTTTTCAAAGAGGATATTTTTCATCTGCCTTTTCAAATTCCTAGAAGAATTTCTAAATCCAACTTCCTCAAAAACTTCCTCATCTAAACCTAACACTCCCAAATTATCAAGCATTCCTCACCCAAGAGGCCAGGAGTAGTGTGTCACGAAGCTGACTATGTCCCAAAATGTGTCCTGAAGGTGGCTAATTAGAAAGATCCCTACGAAAGATAAAACCTGTCCTAGACTCTGAGGAAAGGCACAGAATACAAAACAAAATTATGTTGAGCCTACCTTCTTTTAACTTCTCTGTGATTGCTACACGATTGTGGCTATACGTCAGAATAACTACAAGTGTCTTGAGAGTAGGAAAGAATGCATCTCAAGCTGAGTCAAACCCCACTTCATAAGGACTGTGACTCTTTCCAAAGTGAGGCAAGAGAAAAGCAGATATCACTAAGGCCAATAAGTGAAAACTCACACTGAGAAGAAAAGCTTACCTAAACATAGTATTTCGATAAATTTCAGAGAGCCTCACAATTTTCCTTGGCTCCTTTTCTTACTAGGAATGCTTTCTGAAGAACATAATTTTTGTCTTTGCCATTTAAGCTTTTCCTCTTTTTTATAAAACAGGAAAAATAAAAACAATACAGGACAAGCAATCCAACCTAAACAAGCTGTACGAGGTTCTATGACATGTTTTATTTTGTAGATCCATTGGTAACACAAGACAAAACGTGGGTGTACTCATTTATAGAAGTTACACACCTTATGAAATGCAAAGTAAGCCTCCTTTAATATTGTCAGCCAAGTTAAATAAGGTAAAAACCTAATTAGATCATAATAATTAAAATTCAGATAGACTTCATGAAGACTCTGACTCCAGACTGCTGGTCTCACCCTCTTCACCCCGCTTTTCTTGGAATCTCTGAAACCATTTTGCTTAGGGGAGAAAGTGGTTTAATATAGTGGGAAAAATGCCAAACATTCATGGCAACTTAGAACTTTTCCACTTTCTTTTCATGTTCAATTGAGACCCTCATAAAATTATAAATGAAAGGCTACATTATGAGCACTTTCTTTGAAGGGAAAAAGGGAGGGAGGTCTTGACGGGAAGTAAAATTTGGGAGTCTACGTCTTTCTTCTTTGAAGAACACTTGGGGGTGTTCTCTGCCAGCAGCAAGACTCCCAAGAAAGCGTACCTTTGCGTCAGAATTAAAAAGTCCAACCACCAGCTGCCCTGAGTGTGAGACATTGATTGCAAGATGGGGACCGGAAAGCATTGGGTTCTGTGTCCCCATCCTTGGGGACCCAGTTCAGTGCTTCCTGGCACCCCCTTTCTACCCACTCCACCGTCGTGTCTCCCTACCCTCACCCCCTCAGCAATTCGCCCATTTATATTGGGGAGATCACAACTTCTCCATCCTGAAATGTCAAAGGTGCTTAAAAGCTTAACAGACTCTGAAGATTTCGTGGATACCAATTATCTCTTGCAGAACATTAAACTGATGAGTTAAGTCTAAACTCATGAGAAACCTACATATTAAATTCCCCTTGATATGCACTTCGGTTTTTAAAAGTTAATGAATAAAGTGCTTGGGACTCAAAGTTTATGGGGCTTTTTTCAAATTCAAAACACTTGAATGCATTGGACAGATGCATCGGATCAACCTAGTTTACTGATTCCCCCTTTTCTCCACCTCAGATGCCAGTCTTCACAAAAGGAGTGGTATTCACAGACTGTGACACGCTGGCTGGGGACACCCTGTATTCCCAGTCATTACGCTCAGGCCCCCACACAAACTGGTGACCAGGATAGGCCATGTGGGGACACCCTGCTGCTATTGACTGAAGGTTAGTCTTTTTTGCCTCGAAGATAAGGAAAACTAAATAAATAGTCACAAAAGATCATCAATCACTGAGAAAGATATGTAGGCTTGAAATGGCCACCAAAAGCAGAATGTGCCACAATTTGTCCCTCAAAGAGTAACTCAGTCATCTTACGTGAGTCCTGTGACTTCTGATGATAAATTACACAAGGTTCAAGACTTGGCCCACAGTAGAGTGTTTTTATTTTGTTTTGAGTCCTAGTTATAGGGCCAAGAAAGCACCTATAAATACAGAAGCAACCGAAAATCCTGACACCACACTTGATGTCTAAAATCACTGTCCTGATTTTTTTAAGTTAACATTTTTTCTCTGTTCTGTTGTGGGAACAGAATCACACCAGGTGAGCATGAGAAATTATACATGTCAGCTTTCGGTTGCTATGAAAAAAAAAAAAAAAAAACGAATTAAATCAATTTAAAGGAGGAAGGGTTTATTTGAGATTTCAGTCCGTGTTCAGTTAAATCCATTGCTCTTGGGCTTGTGGTGAGGCAGAAAACCATGGCAGGGGGCATGGCGACATGTTTTGGAGCGAGTCATCTACTTTTGGTAGTCAAGGAGACAGAGACTGAGAGAGACACAGCAAGAGAGTGACAGAAACAGAAAGACTGGCTGGTATCTCAATGTCCTCTTCAAGGTCCTGCCTGCAATGACTTAACTTCTTCTTGCCACCCACTAAACCCATAAAAGTTCCATCATTCCCCAAGGGCAAGATGGGTAGTGACCCAGCCTTTAATACATGACCCTCGGGGGAACGTACCAGATCTCAGCTTGAGCACCGACCGACAAGAGGGAAAAACTGAGGCAAGAGAACACAATTTCAATGCTGCCTTCGTTTGTCATATTAAAATATCAGCTTATTTGGGACACGTGTCACTAAACAACGTGAGATATTTTGGTGAAATATACCAACTCTTCAGGGTTTCAAAAGCTCCATCGTGCTCCTAATCTGCTGATCTTAAAGCTGATAACTCTCATTGTACCAAACATGTAAAGATGCTCAGAGAAAGGTAATGAGTTATCTGCACATGAGCTGCTTTTCTTACTATTTTTAAAATCCATGGAATCAACTTTTTGGGAGACTGCAGCTCCCAGGGCTTTAGAGGAGACCTGTTAGAGAAGGGAGACAATCTTTAGAGAAATGTACTCAGTAAGCGTTTTGCACGTGGAGTATGTGTTAAATACACATTTGCTGAATGAGTAAATCAGTGAGTGAATATATGCTAATTATTGTCCAGGAAAGTAACATAGATGAATGAAAAATGAAAGGCAGACATGATGCAAATTCTCTCCACCTCAAACAGCCAACCCCCATTTCCAAACCCTTTCACTACACTATTAGCATCTTGTAGGAAAAAAAAAAAAAAAAGAATTTATACTGCAATAAAATACCCCTAAAGAATGAACTAAAAATTTCTTTGCTTGAGTTTTGGTGTCTACCAGCTCTTCAAATCCCCTAAACATTTTCTTAGAAAATATAAGGAAGAGAGAAATCAACCACAGTAATAGCTTTATGGGAATTGGTGGATAGAGCGACTCGGAAAAATCATGCGAGGGCCAAGATGTGATAGCAAGACTGTGTCCTACCAGTGATCTCTGGAGACTGGAGAAAATGTTTTAGACCAAGGCAGGGGATGGGGCAGACGCTAGAGTTGGAAATGACCAACTTTGGCACATTTTCTCAGACCTTTCAAGGCACACCTCATGAAAATGCAGAAATAGATAGGTATTGCCAACATCGATTCCTTCTCCTCCTAGGTAGTGAAGAGCAAATCATCTCCCCCAGCTGGGCTTCCCTTGCTAGAAACTCAGGATAAGCCTTCTCTTCCCTTCAAGTTTGCTTAGGTAGGTGAAGGAAGAAGTTGTAAAAAGCAAGTAACCACTGGAATCATGAGTTGCTCCTTGATTTTGTACCAATTTGGAGGCTCCTCGCTTATCCCCCAATAGTTTTGATGCTCTCTCAGGTCATTTTCTCAGCTGCCTTCACACTTTCATGCTAGCAAAAAGTCACCCCTTTCATAGGGCCCATCCTATTGTAGAGAAAAGGCAAGGGAAACAGAAGGCATAATTCAAGGCTCGGATAACCAGGGAACAGGAGTACCTCCCGGTTACTCGGCCCTCCGCTGTGCTAATTGCAGGAGATGAAGTCTGACTATATTTGTGTTTGCCTGTTTTCTCCGAGGGGCCAGAGAAACACAGAAATCCATCTGGTATTTAAGTGACATCTTTCAGGACTTGGACCCCTCCCTCCCCCTTCCCCATCACCCCTTGGCCTGATGTAATATGGTCACAGATTTGATTCCCAGGTCCTTTGATATAAAACCTGTGCCTTCAGCCAGCTCCCCTGTGAGCGGAAACAGGACCCTTGCAGAATCCCACTTCCTCCTCCCCTGGCTGCTGTAATCTACAGTGAGCCCTGCACGATTTTGCTCCACTTCAGAGTCTGGGCTCCTTGGGATGACTGGCAGGGGTTCTTTCTTCGCTCCGTTTGATACATCCTTCCTTTCCCTGCCCCTTGCCATCAACCACCAGAGGAAGTGGGGAAGCAGGCAGGAGGGAGAGCAGCAGACTTCCGAATATCTCCTCCCCCCCTTCCCTTCACAGGTCACCCCAGAGTGACCCTGCAGACTTTCCACCTGCTCGGGTGCGGGAATCGGTTACCGTCCCAGAGCCTTCCCAGGCATCAGCTCTGTTCTCGCTTACTGCCCTCCGGGCCTCAGCCTCTAACCCAGCAGCCTCCCGTGGCTGGCTGCACATCTCAGCAAGATCAACCTGGAGCTTGCTAATGGTGAGCAGATGACAGCCTTTCCACCGCGAATGCCTTACCCCAAAGGCACAGACACAGGCAGTTTCTTCCCCGGGATCCTGTGATGTTTTCAAAGATGTGGCATCTTCGCTCGGCTATTAATATTCAGGTGTGCTGCAGAGGAAGTGCCTTTTAATATATATTTTGGAACTCGTTTAGAATTGATTTGTGTTGATGGACTGTCTCATGTCTTCCTCTGGAATCCAACTGCAGTGAAAACCCCAAACCTGGAAATGTACTGATCCAGCTATACATGTCCTCTCTCTCTCATTTACAGCTAAGTGGTTTTATGTATCAGAATTCCTACAACCACATGGTGGTTTATTTTGCCAGCACTAAGTTACGCAGCTGGCTTCCCCTCACCAGTCTCTGCGGACTGAAACCCAGGACCCATCACTGCCAACCCTCTCTAGACCAAGTGCACATCCCTGCTTTGGAGCCTGGGTTCAGTGGGACCCTGACCAACAGCATGGGTCCTGAGACAACATTTGCTGGTTTGCTTTTTTGGATTCAATCATCAGAAGACTTTTTATGGCCAGGCAACCGCTGGACCTGTGTGGCACTTGGGGTCATGGGAGTAGTTACCATGCTTATGATTTTCATGGGATCGACCCTATTGCATTCAGTTCATTTCATTCTCTTTCAAGGTGATAAATTATACTCCTGATCCTGGCCAGTTAAATCACCCAGTGGGTCATAAGATGCCTGGGGTATACAAATAAAGATGGCTTTTGCTCACAGGCAGGCACAATTGTAGTTATGAAATTAGCTGGATGTCTCAGGAAGGGCTACCCCAAGTCAGACTTCATACAGGGTGGGGCCATGAATACAGACAATTACAGTTCAAAAGAAAGGTTAAGCATCACCCTGGATTCCCAAAAATTTATCTTTAACATATCAGGTACTTAGCAATCTTAGATGAAAGGCTAAAGGAGTTTCTGCATATCCACAGGGCTGAGTTTATGCAGACTCCATTTTCTCTTCCTGATATCAGCCACATGCACCCTCCTATGCCAAGACATGTCACATCACTGCTACCTAAGAGCTGGTACGTGCGGGGCCCTGTGTCTGATGATGCACCCGACTCCCCAGTGATTGCGCTTTCTGAGTCCACCCTGCCCCTAGCAGTCCCAGATCTTTGATACTCTGAGATTTTCCAGTATCCATTGTTTCCTAGGCTTCTATGCTATGCCCTGACTCAATTTTTGAAGTTTAATTCCATAAGAAGACAGAGATCAAAATAAATGTGCTTTTTCAATGCTAGGGTTATGAGTGGGATTTTTTCTCAAATGTGAATTCATTTTGCATTCAAAACTGTGTGTGCGTGTGCGTGTACTTCAGTTTCAAAATCCAAAATTCAAGCACACCAAACTTTGCTTCTTAAACATTTTTTATTCTTTTCACAGCATATAGTCCTGGATTTACTGGTGCAATTTACCTTTGAATGTGCCCGTTGAGTTTTTCAAATCAGAGAGGACATCACAGACCCACTGGGTTTCTACAGGTAAAACCCTACTGTGGCATTGCCAAGACTGATTTTGATGGCTGAATAGGGGACCTATTTTCAGGGTTTTGTTTGGTTGGTTCGTCTGGGAACAACTGCCCTGAGAGAATGTGGCCTTTTCTGAGTAGGACATAATATCTCTTCTAGATGCAAGGCAATGAATTTCCTAAAACTTGGCCAAATGTTGACTTTCTCTGAAACTGCATGTTTTAAAATTTTCAGAGTAAATGTCCTATCAACATGACTATGGGCAACTTCTGATTATACAGAGAAAGTCGTCATAATCAGGATTTTCTATGCTAATATGATTTAATAGAGATATTTGGCACATAAACAAGATTCTCTTTGATTAAGCATCTTCCACCATGAGGGGACTAAGGTTGTTGAGTAGAATGCACCAGTAAAACTGTCTTTTCTAGCGGACCTCCTCCATCTCTTTAGTGATTAAATTATCCTTTTTAGCGAAAAGTCATCCTAAGTCATTTCCATGAGGAACTTCTGAAGTATGCCAGACACTCAGTTGCTTAGAAACAAAAGGGAACAAAAGAGCAAAAAGGATGTCTGTAGGTAACGCAGGTCAGCCTTACGTTTTAGCTGTGAAACACATGTTTTGAAAAATCTGGGTCCCGTTTCACATGAATTGAGCATAAATGTAGTGCCTGGAACCCTCCCAAAGGAATTACTTCTTTGCTGATCATTTTGAAGTGCAGAAAATGGGGCTTTTGAACAGGATAAGGGGGCTAAGAAAAGATTATGGGTGGGTCGTGGTGGGTGTGTGTGTTTGCATTTTGCAGCAGAATGGGGAAAATTCCATGCACAATCCTTTCTTTTCTTTTTGATGAATCATACTGTCTCTTCTTCCCTGAAAAATCCCATCAGGTGTGTTTCTTCCAGTGAAAACGCATATGGCTGTTCTCCTTATACCTCTTTGACCATTGCTTCTGTTTGTTCATTCCAACAAAGGCACATCTTCTCCAGACAGTAATAGGACAAATCATTCTCCTCATGGACAGAACACCAATTTCTCATCTTTTTTCTTCCCATATGCTGGCTTTCCTTCCCTAGATAGTAGCCAAAATGGTGCCAATATGATCCAGTATGAAAATACACTATGGACTGTTCATGTCTTTAATTCTCCTCCATGTCGTGAGCTCTTGCAGAGTGTAGTCTGAAGCTTCTGTAGTGACGGAGAAGACAAAAAGCCATAGGACCATCCTACCCATGCTCAGGACCCAGGCCACTGAAGAGGGAACTAACTGCGTAATTTGTTTACACGAATGGTTCACCAGACCTCAAAAGTCTTGCCATGAACATAATTCTCTTTAGGGCTTAAGGTTCTCATTTACTTTCTTTGTTTAAAACAAAGAAACAAGCAAAAAAGCTGAGGAAAAGCCCGTTGATTCTCTTTCTTTGACCACTAGAAGAAAGATAGAGAAAAAAACCTGGAATTAACAAAGAGAGGACCCACCTTCCAACTCCTCCTTCCTCCTCACCCCATCCATAGGCAAAATCTAATAAAGATGATTAAATTACAAGTCTTTTCCTCCCATTGAAATCCACTGCGTACTATTCAAATATTAGAACTCAGGAAATAAGGCAGGAGAAGGTCCCTCATGAAACCTTAGAAGGCAGCCCTGGGCCTGAGCTGGAGGTCTGCCTGGCTGGGCAGCTCTAATTAAGAAACCGCCCTGCTGTGCTACACTTAATCTAAATAAAATATAAAAAGGAATCTGGTGAAAATCATTACCTCCCCACACACCTCCCGTCATCCCGGCCCAAGGTGACCTTCCTTCCACTTCCAGGAAGCAGGAAGTTCTCTGTTGCTCTGTACGCCCACCCCGTGACCCACTGTGAGGAGTTCAGCTCATGGAGATGGAGCTGTGTCTCTCGCTGCTGGCCTCTCACTGCTTGAGGAGACTCCACGGGGCCAAAGGCAGATCGAGCCAAGGTTATTTCGGTTTGGAGAAAGGAGAAGGATGTGGTTTTGATCAAAGGTTGATAAACTAATCTGGTCAATTATTCTAACTTTAACACAATGAGCTACAAACAACCAACTCTCTGTGAGCCGGTTGAATGTTTGCCGTTCCATGAACTGCTTGTGATGGAATAACCACTGCAGAGCAAAAATCGGAACTTTTGAAGCAGATTTTATTCAATATCGTCGTTCTAGTTAGTGCTTTACTCTGCACTGAGGTCCCGCAGACCTCTGCTTTATCCAGGCTCTGGGCCATCCCGCCAGAGGTCAAGAACACTGACTTAGCCTCTTGTCTCTCTATGCCCCGTATAGAACCCCGTTTTCTGACCTCACTATTTTCAACACTGACCCCCAGAAATTCTCTATTACACCTTTATGGCTTCATGTAAGCCACCATGCCAACTCATACTGGCAGTTCTTAAATGTTAAGAAGCTGTTGGAAATGACGAACATTTCCATGTTCTCCCCATGGGGAAAGCAAATCTGCACATAAATGCAATTCTTGCAGCAGTGTCGGGGAGGACGTTTTACCCTCTGAGGAGTCTGCGATCCTTTCTCTCTTTACCCCATTCTGAGAAGCCACAAAGCTTGCAAACAGCCACTCTCAGCTCCTGGTTCCCCTTGTCCGTGGGTCTAGAACATGACTCATCACAGGGCAGTGACATTCTTTAGCATGCCCATAATTCTCTAGACTAAACATGGGAACACTTTCTCTAAAAGGGCCAGACCATACGTATTTCAGGCTTTGTGACCTGTAGAGTCTCTGTAGCAAGTGCTCCACTCTGCTATTTCAACAAAAGCAGCCACAGACAATATGATAGTCCTTGTGGGCTGCTGGAAGAGAATGCCATGGACTGATTGGCTTAAGAAGAGAAAATGATTGCTCACTGTTTGGGTAGCTGGGAAATCCAGAAAGAGGAAGCAAATAGATTCCACTACTGGGATGGCCCACTTTCTGGTTCATAGGTGGCAGACTTTTCTCTCAGTGACCTCACGTGGCAGAAAGAAAGAGAACTCTAAAGGCCTCTTGTATATGAGCATGGATCCCATTCATGAAGGTTCCACTCACATGACCTAATCACCTCTCAAACCCCCCCACCCGCTCCAAACACCATCTCATTGGAGATTAGATTTCAGTCACTGAATTCTAGAATAATGCAAGCATTCAGCCTGCAGCAGACCATATGTAAGCAAACAAGTGCAGCCTGGTTCCAGTAACACTTCGTAGGAGCTGCAATTTGAATTTCTTACTTTTATGTGTCACAACAGATGACTCTATTTGTTTGTCAGACATTTAAGAATGCAAAGAGCTTTCTCACCTCTCAAGTTATACAGAAATGGACTGGCGGGAGCAGATTTGACTACTGCAACCCATTCGACAGGTCACAGAGCCCACTGGTGATCTGGACAGAGGAGACATTCAGAGGTCAGTCTCATTTATTTCTAAATCTCCTGATCTAATTCCTAAAAAGAAATAGCTCTCAAGTCTCACTATTAAACATTAAAGAATAAATAAAACAAGTGAATGTCTAAACAATTAAATGATCTCTTGACTTCAAAAGTGTCTTGATACAAAAGAAAAAATTGTTCTTGAGACAGAGAGCATCAGTGATGTGGCTTTGGGGACACTCTGTTTTACATCATGAGCAGGGACATATGCCCAAAGTAATTTACCAAAAGTCCACTTTAAAGTCAGTGGCAGTGGGGTTATTCTACAAATCACCGGATAGGTGCCCAAATCTTCTGCCGTACTGCTGCCTCATATAGTTAAAAATTACTTTTTTCTAAAGATGAGATTTTTTTACCAATCGGTTGTTGATAGTGTGACAGTTTCTCGAGTCCCCGCAAGGATCCTAAGCTGTATGTGGTAGGTGGCTTCTGGTCAAGGACCCAGGGATGTCCTGTCCTGTCCTGCTACCCAAGCCTTAGAGTGACACGGTCTTCTTGAATGTGTGCTGGGTAACTGACGGGCTGTTCTTTCCAAAAGCAGCCTTCATGATGTGGGCAGTAATGAACCGCCCTCTCCACATGCGTGGTGGAGCAAGCTGCAGAAGCGAGAACCCGCAGCCAACAGCTGGGGAAGGGATGGAGACACAAACCAACAGCCACCAGGGAGCTGAATGCTGCCAGCAGCCATGTGCATGGGGTCAGAAGGGAGCCTCTCCCCAGTTGAGGCTTAGATGGGACCATGGACCTCAGGCCAACACCTCAACCTCAGTCTCATGAGAAACCTTAAAACAGAGGATCTGGTGAGGCCACAGTCACATCGCTAACTTACAGAAGCCATGTTATGTTACGCCACTAAATTCTGGGGTGATTTGTTACACAGGAATAGGTAATTAATGCATCTCCATACCATGGCAACCAGAAATCTGTCTGCTCATCCCCCCTCCCCAAAATGTTATGCTCCACCAGGACAGCAGTGACAGCACAGACACTGTGATGCCTCTCACTGGCACTGATACAGGAGCTGTCTCACAAGCCACGATTAACAAACATTTGCAAAAGTAACATGTATTTTGAATTTCATCGACTCTGTCAGTTTAACTGGTAATGATATTTAAATATTTAAATTTAATAGACATTTAAATTTAAATATTTAAATTTAGAGTTTAAAGTTAATATTTAAGTATTTAAATATGCACACACTTGTAATCCAGAAATTTGGAAGGCAAGAAGGACTCATGACCAAGTCCCGCCCGGGCAACTTATTAACTTACCAAGACCCCGTGTCAAAATTTAAAAGAAAAAAAATCAAAAGCATCACCAGTAAGAAAAGGCAGATGGCTGGCTAAGGCAGAAAGTTTTCAAAATTTGTGATGGGAAAAAATATCTGGATTTGCATCCTACTGTACAGTTTGTTTCAAAACTTTCAGGAGGTTTTCACTCATTTACAAAAATCTTTAAAGCTATTTTCACCTTACTGCACCAAAGAGGTTTTTGCCCTCATTGACCCAAATACTTCGGCTTTCCCAACAGGTAGTCATGACTTATGGGGACAATTTGGTTTCCTTGTTCCACATCTGACATGGCATTTATACACAGCAAAGTACCGCTTTGTCATAAAGAAAGATTAACTTCAGGCATTCGTAGGTAAATGGGTGCAATCTGAGACCATAATATTAAATGAAATAAGTCAGACACATGAGCTTAAGTATTGCGTGGTTTCTCTTACATGAGAAACTCAAAATACATAAATGATAGATGATAGATAGCACAATAGAAGCCGGAGAAACAGGAAGCAGGGAGACCTTTTTCAAATGAATGAGGGAACGAGAGACGGAGGAGGGGAGAGGAAGGGAACAGGGAGGGAAAAAAGGGATGGAAGGAAAAACGTTAGTAGCGATTTTGCAAATGGCAAGGGGGACAAGAGTTGGAAGGAACAGGGAGAAAGGAGAGGGGTAAGAGATTGAAAAACAAAAGGGCTAAGCTGTATAATGTACCTGTATCAACCCCTCGCGATCAGTATAGTCAGTCTGTAGTGCAAACGTGCACTTATAAACATAAATGTAGCAATCAATCGTGCTCGCAGCTGCCACTGTTCCCTCGCTGGCCGAGCTCCAGGGGAAGGCAGAGGGGTAGGGAGGGACCTGTGCTAGGACTTGCCACGACCAGCAAATCCACCCGGGGTTAAGCATCCCCGCAAACAACTGGCTGCAAAAACCGGTTCAGAAGCGTGCGCCCTCTACTGGAGGGGTGAAGAAACTTCACCGTGACAGACCAGGGACTGTGGCCCTGGGAGGAGCTGGCCGTTACCTGAAGTCCACTGCAGTTGTGAATCGCAAACGTCCTTTCCAGAGTCTGGTGCAGGAAACTGCTCAGGGCCGCAAAACAGATCGGCACTTCCAGGGCGCAGCCGCTGATCCTTTGCAGGAGGCAAGTGAGGCCTCTCCGGTTGGCCTGTTTGAAGCCACCAACTTGGGTGCTGTTCACGCCAAACTTGTACGAGTGAAGACGAAAGAGATTGAAACGGCGAGCCACGAAGTGGAGAACATGCTAAGTCCAGCACGCAGGGAAAGCGTGCATTCTAAAAAAGAAAAAAAAAAGTTTCCTCTTTTTCCTGTTATTGGTAGTTCTGAATATTAGATGGTTTTTTTCCCCATGGACTCATGGCTGAGAATAGAAAGTGGAGGGACAGAAATCACAGATTGTTCATTTTCCCATTTTCATTTCTGTGTGAATTGTTAGTATTCATGCCAGGATGCAAAGCACTAATGCGAGTGAAAATGTTTCCGTGAACAAGTTTCAGTACTTCCACTTTGAAATAATTGTAAATAAACCTATTAAATTTTTCTGGATGAAGCCATCGTTTAGACATCTTAAAACAGGCAAATTTCTTATTGATGGCAAAATAAGCAAATGAAATTAAAAAGAGAAAAGAGAAGATGTAAACAGGGAGAACCATGAAAAAAATTTTTTCAGAGAGAAAAGGATAGAAAACAGAGCCTAAGAAAGAGAAAAATCGAACATCTGGGCCAGATGCAGAAGAAAGGATTCAAAAGAAAAAGCCTGGTTTCCTGGTCTGCAGTCATAAATATGTTGACCAGAAACTTGGCATTTATCAAAATAGAAAGACAAACAGAACTTGTCTTCCAAGGACCCCACTCTCTTGGAATTTGAGAGTTAATGCTTGAAATAAAGAACAGAGGATGTGGGAAAACAGTCCAGATACCACAGATAGAAAATTTATTTTTAACTTGGTGTAGATTCTCACTCTCTATCTTACTGCTTCCTTATCTCAACTTTTCATTTGTTTCGTAGACATTATATAATATTTCATGTCCCTGTTCCAGCCACCAGCTGTTGGTCAGCATCAACCAGCATGGTATGAGACTTGGGTCAGTTTGGGCTATGTCACTTTTATGCTAACATTCAGGGAACCAATTCCCAGCCGCTGGAAAAAAAAAATCTAAATTTTCTGTAGTCATCAGAAGGCCAAGAAAGAACCCCAGCAAGGACAGTGGAGAGTGTTCAAAGGTCAGAATCTTAGGAGTTATTTTCTTTAAGCTGAAATGTTCTCCTCTGTAAAATGAGCACAATGCAAACGTGTTCCGTAGTTTTTTTGAAGGTTGCTCATACAGGTCTACTGCAAATTCTACGCCGCTTAGTACTGCTGCCATCTTGTGTGGGATACTTCTTGGTCTTCAGTGTGGGGTGGCTCTGTCCTGTGCACTGTAGCATACTTAGCCGTATCATTAGCTTATATGCGCTATATTACTAGAACCCTCGCCAAGAAACAGCTATTCTTTCTATCACCGCATTACAAGGGTGTCAGAAATCTCCAACGGAGCCTGGGCATAATAAAATCACCCCTGGTTCAAAATAACTGTCCTAGAACTTGGCATACGGTAATTTCCACGCACATGACTGATTGCTATTATTGTTATCGTCACTAGCAGCAGCAGCTGACAGCTTCTCTGCCTTGTCCCGTCACTGAAATAGTTGCTGGGACTGCTAATCCTGATTGTCAACTTGACCGGATTAAGAGACCCCCAGCAGATTAGTAAAACACACTTCCGGAAGTAGCTGAAGGAAGTTTCCAGAGATGCATGTCAGGTAAGCAGCACACGGAGGGGGGAAGACCCACTCTGACTGTGGGGGCCACCATGCAACAGTCTTGCAGCAGCCCAGTGGGGATGAAAGGGGAAGGAGAAAACCAGCCTGTGTCTGTAAGGCTCCACGCTGCCCCAGCAGGTACATTTTGTTACAGCTATTCCCTGTGGACCTTATATTCCTGCTTCTTCAGTTTTTCAACATGAGCTCACACCAGGGACTCCCCGGGATGCTTCCGGACCTTCAGTCTTATACTGATACTGCACCCTTGAGTCTTGTTGCACTGTAGCTCCCGGTTTCTCAGGCTGAGCTTCTGCTGAATTCTCTAGCATTCCTGAGTCTTCCCGTCATTGTAGATTATGCTGCTTCTGACCCTCCGGCATAATTTCGTACTTTTTCTATTGATGTGGTTTCTCCAGCGAACCCTAACCCATAGAGTTAATGTTTCTCCCCCGGTATTTCAAAATTCAGCATTGAGATCTTGGGTTTGCTAACAGTCTAATAAGAAATCTGTCTCCCATCCAGTGTCCTTTGACAGAATAAAAACAAAAAAAAGGATCACCAGCTTGTTCTGTTGCAGGAACCAGGTGGAAGCCTTGCCTCAGTTTAAGATGCTACAGATTTTCCCCATGGGGAAAATACAGATAATCCCAGCTACAGGGACAGATTTTCCCCGTGGCAGACTCTTGCAATTGCTCTGCCAGATTCCCAAGGGCTTCCAGCACTTACCTGAGGAAGGAAGGAAAGAGATATTGGAGCAGGAGCCATTTTCAACAGAAGTTGTCCCCTTTGCTGTTGCTGTGGTTTTGTGCTTATTTGGTTTACAAGTAGGTTTTTTACCCAAATCATCCTCACATATTCTAGCAGTGTTTGCTTTAGGTGTTTTGATAGCATGCTGTTTTGAAGGTACAAATGTTTTTCATGGCATGTCGTGTGTTAAATGTACAAACTGAGAAGTGAATGCTGGTGACTGAATAGAAAGCAGTTTTTTTCTCAAAGCTTTTAGCCAAATAAATGCTGAAGAGAAGGGAAATGAGATTTCTGAGGCTGTAGGAGTAGCCAGTGAACAACAGGAAATGTCTTTACAGCTCCAATTTTTATCTTTAGAATTAGTGTGAATTTTACTCTCTGTGCGAGAAGAATGTCTCGTTTGTCTCAAGGTATGAACGTGTGAATAGACTTTGCATGCTCTTCCCTATTTATCTCCTGGCTTTTCCTGCTCTCCCTTTCAAAGTGTGTGCATTGTGTTTACAAAGCTCATGGCTTTGGACCCTAATGGAGCTGATTCCAGTCCTTATTTTACCACTATTTGAATGAGTGAACTCTAGCATAGCGCTTAACCCCAGAGGACTTTGGTGTCTGCTACCTAGTAGGACACAGTAAGAAATAATCCGCCCTCAGTTACCATTAAAGATCATTTGTGTCAAGTGTTCAGAAGAGGGACAGGCACGTGCCTAGTGCTCTTCAATCAGGTGATGTGATCATTGTAAGTGGGAATACTTTTGAGGTAGCTGTTAACATTCATGGTTATAAGGTCATAAACTCTCAGCTCCCTGCTCTCCGCCTACTCCTGTACCTGACCTCCTGCCTCTGTGCGCACTGTGCTTAATCCACCACTGAGAAGCAGCTAAGCTCTTACGAAGCATTTTGAAGGAGAAATCACCATGGCTGATTACTGCTGTCAAGTGTCTGTCTTACAGGGATTTCCTATCTATCACTCTCCCACCGTTCTAAATTACATCTGCCTCCAGCCCCATATCAACATCTGTACACTGCCTTTTCCTACCAACAGTCTCCTAAGTTTTCCTGGTTATAGCTCATGCTGCTTCCAAGCCCTGTGATTTGGTTGGAGTGGGGAGAGAGGCAGAGGTTTAAATCCCCAGGTATTTTCTATGTTTAGGCAAGTTGGGAAAAACAGTGTTGTCTGCTCCTGATTCCTCTAGAACTAAAACTTATCCCCACAAACAAAGATCAGTGGGCAGACATTCTAAAAAATATTGACATCAGGCTACATATCTATTTCAATTCAAGTCCACATTCTCCTCAACCCAGTTCCACTTCGAGGAATTCATTTTGAAAGTATGCTTGGAGACATACCCAAAAAAATCTTTAACAACATTGTTTTTAACAGAAAATTGTTGGGGGATCCTAAATGTCCATCAATGAGGAATGGCAGTGATGCAGTTGCCCTAAGATAGAATATTACGGAGCTGTAAAATGACAGCCCTCTGTGAATTGATAAGAAAACGAGCTGCATTGATGTAGAAGTACAAGTCCTGCATGTAATGATATAAACAGGCCTCCAGGATTACCTGGGTTAAAAAATTAGTATATACAGTCATGTATCTATCCATCCTATCTGTGTGTGTGTCTGTCTGTCTGTCTGTGTGTCTGTGTGTGTGTGTGTGTGTATGTGTGTCTATCTCTGTCTCCCCCTCTCTTCTTATCTTTCAATTATAAGTGAAGATTCTCTGTGGAAACACACTCAAAATCATCCACCTCTGTTGTCTGCAGCAGAGAGAATAGGATGGCTAGACCCCAGAGCCGGGAGAAAGCCAACATTTCACAATATCCCATCTCAGATCTTTTGATTTTATTTCTTTCACAGGTTTTGCCTCTGTGAAAATTTGTTTTGATTAAAAGCAGAAGATTTGGTGTGGCCCAGCTCCTTCCAAACCTGTGTTTGGATGCTTCCAGCTGCAACGAGCTTCCTCAAAAGTTTTCCACCACCGGGACTAGCCAAGGTGCTGCAGCAACAGCAGCCAGATACCGAGGCTGCGCAGAATGGAAAAGCCCTGGGCACGGCACCCTCGACATCCTGTTCTTCACTGAGAGCCTGTCTTGGTTAGATGGTTCCGAATAGGGTTCTCACTGGAATTCCCCACCAGTAGTTTATATGGCCGTGTCCAGCGACACAAATGCCTATCCACGAGAGCGTTTTTATGTTATGGTGAATGCTAAATTTGGAGAAGAAAGAAAAGAGCCCCCTACTGATGAAGAAGAAGAAGACGGTGACAGCAATGTTGAGCCTATTACTGAGGGCAGACTCGCGTCTCATAATAAACCCGCATGAGAGGCAGTGTCTGCTGTAGGGTGTGAAGGCCGAGCCTGGTCTCCAGGTGCTGAGGATGGAGACCAGAGGACGAGGGTGGAGGGGAGCATGCTGTGGAAACACGTGGGCATGGACAGGGGGCTTGGGGGAGAGAAGGGTGGTCCCAGCTGACAGCAGAAGGACAGGCCTTCCCAGTCCGTGAGCAGCCAGTCTACCATGGCTGAGGACCAGACAGGAGACTCAATAGAAGATTATGGAGATGGCATGGATGTAGACACTAAGCCAGCAATGGCTGGACTGTTTGAGGCTGTACATGTTGATGACTGAAAATGACTCATGTTGCTTCAAGATTCTGCTTAGACTGTAGGAGAGAACTTGCTGCCTCCTCCCACTGAAGAAAAAAGTCTTTTTCTCCCTCTCCAAAACTCATTTAAACTAGTCCTTCCTCAAGATAAACGAAACAGAGACAGCACGTTGTCACTAGCAGAAAGAACTATGATCTTTATTAGCAAAGGTGAATTAGCTTAAACAAGGGGACAATTTTTAATTTATCATTTACCCTAAAGCTTTCTGTCTAGGTACCTGCCAACTTGGCCTGTAATTTTTGCCTTTGCTGTAGGCACTGTCTGTACATTAGCAGGCTGGGGTGGTAAAAATGCACGGACTGGGGCAGAAAGCAGAGAGGCTGGAGCTAAGATATTTGGTTTGGTTTGGTTTGGTTTGGTTTGGTTTGGTTTGGTTTGGTTTGGTTTGGTCTGGGAGGGGCAGTTCTTTGGGGCCTAGAGCTATCTTTACCTCTAAAAGAAAAAGCAGAAGTCTCTGTCATTCTCCAAAAGGGCAGGAGTCTCACTAAACCTGGACCCAGATTAGCTGAGACTCTCGAGGCGGCCTCCTGGGAAACACCTCGGCTGCGAATCCTGCCCCCGCTAGAAGAGCTTCTGAGTGGCTTCTTCCCCTTCCACCCTGATTTTCCAGTCTGCTTTTTTATAGCCTCGTAGGTTACATTCTTTAACTTCTACCTTCTTAGGTTAGTTTTCTGTAACAAAGCAAGTAGACTGGGATGAAGTTCGAGGTACTCCTGATTATCACTGTTTTGTCTTCGGAACAGCTTAAGACATAAACCTAGATTTTTCTATTAGCGAATAAAGAAGAAGTCGTTCCTTACGTAGCCGGCTCCCTCGGGACTATACGTGTCCCCTCCCCCATTCGTCCCTTTTTCCAGGTTTGTCCCTTCCCTTCACATGGAGAATCTTTTGTTGAATTTTTATTCTTTAATTATAAACTGACAAATTATAGTGACATATATTATAGGACATGAAAGGATGCGCTGAATTGTAAACAGGATGCGTAATAACTATACCAACACCGACTGACATTTAAGTACCTCAAATACTTGTTTTTGTGATAAAGGCATTTCATACTCACTCTTAGGGATTCTGAACTCTCCAGTGTTCTTTACTGTGGTCATCACACTATGCAGTATTCTCAAAGTACCAAAAAGAAAAAATTGAGGCTTTGTACAATTTACCATCATCTCTTTATTTCTCCATAGTTAAGTTACAGAATCAACCAAAGTGTCCATCAACAAATGAATGGATAAAGAAAATATGATATACCCTCAGCGGAAGATCTGCCATTTGTGACAAGATGGGAAATGGGAAATTTGGGATTGCAGAACATTGTGCTGTTGGAATCTTTTTTCTACTCTTTGTGTTTTATTTTTTACTTTTCTTATCGGTACTGGGGATCGAACTCACAACTGCATGCTTGCAAGGCAAGCGCTTACGCTGTTGAGCTAAATCCCCAGCCCTCTTTATTTCTACTCTTGTGCCAACTTTCTGGGTCCCTTCTCTACCCTGCTTAGCTCTCTTCTTTCCCAAAAGCCTCTGACCTTCAAGTTCCACAAAACTTCTCCAAATCTCCAAATCTAACCCATCTCAGAAGGTTTCACTGGTAACAGGCACTCAGAACAGGTCCTTGCTCTGCATTCACCTCCACCTTGTCAACTGAAAGCCTTCTGCAGAGAAATGCTTTAAAAATGATTCACTTTAATGTCAAGATGGTTTCCCTCTTAAATGTTTACAATTTTTCAGTGTAAGAATAGCAATAAAAGAACAGTTTATTTGAATTTGCCAAGTATATTTGAAGATAACAATACACAGGATATTAATTATTATTATTCTATTATTTTGTTATAAAATTTTGTTTTATTTTTCCCATGAAATTAAAAAATTACAGATTTTCTATTCCCTGTTTATGATAAAATATTAACAAGCCCTGCTTCTAATCTCTCCTAATTACCTAATTACAAGCACACTGGAGGGCAAGACTCCCATCTTCTTGCATTCTGCTTTCCTCTTACTGCTTAGTACAGCAGCTTGGACGTTAGAAACCTTCCAACAGTCATGGCTGAATGAGAATTGGAGAGAACAAGTGAATGTACTTTTCTGATTCATGTGCTTGAGCTTTGGTTGACCTGCACATTTCATCAAAACACATGGTTGGTGACAGACATCCAGCGTCTGTTGCCTGGAACTGTTGGATTTCCCAGATGTGTTCAGCAAGTCTTCTGGTGTGTTTGACCTCAGCCATATCCTTGACCTTGACCATAACCATGTCAACCTAAGCACTGGGTTTTCCCTATAATACATACTTTGGGAGTATTACAAAGTAAGAGTCCCTTGCTGTGCAATATAAAAAGCAATCAGAGCTTGGAGAAAAATTAGGCAGTATGCACACATTTGTCCCCCAAATATATGTACAAGGTTAGATATTGTCCTTTGAAGCTTGGGAATGCATGTGATGAAGAGGGGTAGGCAGCTCTCCTTTCCTTACATTCTATGGTACCGGGTTTGTGTCTTCTGAAGTAAGAACTGCAGTATGACATGCTTTCCCTAAATATTTTTAGTTTGTTAAATCCCAGCTAGTGGGAAGACCTGCATATTACAAAGAGGTTATAGTCTTTTGAGCTATCCAGAACTCAGTTCCAAATCATAGCTTGTATTAGTAGTGAAACTCTTTGCCAAAGACTATGGATTTTTTTATACTTAATGGGTGCTTTGGGGACACCAAAAATGAAGACCTGTCAGCAATTACCACAGCAAGGGAGGAGAACACCCATTGAGGACAGAAAATCGCCAAGCAGGAACTAAGATCACAATGCGGAGCAAATAATCAGAGAGCAGGTCAACTGCAGCTCACTGCCACCATCCCTACACTTAGTCCAATGCCAGGATCCTGGAGCACTTGTCCAGTGCTCTCTGCCAATAGGGTGTTGTCCACACTGGTCTGAGCACAATGGGTGTACTCACAGCAACCAGAGTTCTCATGGAACACCTCAGGGACCTGTGGGCCCAGGTAGTTTGCTTGTGACATTCTGATACCCAAGTTGACTCCCTGGAGATCACAGTTCCCTGCCTCTATCTTCTGAAAGTGATCCTCAGTCAACCAACCCCATCCAGGTATGACAGAAAACCAACCACACTGGGTGAGGCCTGCACCACTTAATGTGACCAAAGACTTGCAAGCACCTACACCTGATCAGAACTGTATAAACACAAAGGACTGGACAGTCTTCCAGTGCTTCTCTCTACTTGATATGACTTACTTTTCTAGAGAAAAGGAAACTTCAAACAGAAGGATAAATCAGTGTTTAAGAGAAAATTTCTCCTCCTGTGGAGACTCGGTGTAAAAGAAGATGCAGACCATGAGGTATTTCCTAGCTGACCTTGTGTGGCACTAGAGTCAAGCTACCTCACTGGGTATCCACAAGCACTTCCAATGGTCTCGATCACATGGTGTCATGAAGGGTGAATGTCATAATGTATGCAAAATGATTGTCCCAGACCCTTGTACACAGTAAGCACTTAGTAACTGCTTTGTCTGTGGGGAAAACCAAGACCCAACCAGCATCAGAGCCATGTGAAGATTCACTTTCACTGAAGACTTCAATGGACCCATGTTAACTAAAAGGGCCAAGTCTGCAGATGATCAACGGGGTACTTCCCTGCGAAGCCATTCATGGAAGGTGACCAACTCAGTCTCCACCACGCAAGGCCAAGTGACACAGGGAATGTTCCCTGTGGATTTGCCCGCTGCATAATTTTCAGGACGGACGCCACCTCCTTACCTTTTAATAACTGGCCACTTGGTAACTGTGGCCAATGGGCTGAGAAACAGAAGGTGATTGGAGCCAACCTCCCACGCTGCCAAGTGGAGCTATTTCCCCCCAAGATTTTGTGTGACTTTTTAAGCCAACACCCTTGAGAGGGAAGCAGAACTTTCAGGCCACAGGCATGCGGGACACAAGGCCTCCACAGTATTCTTGAGAAGTCAGTATCACTCACGGACGATAAAGGGGCATTCACAGTGGGAAAAACCACTGCCCAGGGAAGGGGGGAGCCGGCGAAGCAGGCGGGCCAGCTTGCAGACAGGTTTCTTTTTCCACCATTTCTGGAGTTGAGCAGGTGCCAGCACAGCTCGGAGCTTCAGGAGACACCCGGAGACCCAGATAGCGGAGAGCCCCCGGCTTTTCCATGGAATTTCGCAGCAACTGCTAGGGGCGTCATCCCACAGCGTTAATTTTTCCCTTGCTTGGTTTCCCACATTCTGTGACCACCTCGGCGTGTGCCAGGGAAAATATTGAAAGCCTAGGTAAACAAAGGGGAACCCAACGTTCACCAGTCTGGCCTTAAAATAGCCAGCAGAATGCCCCCATCCCCCAGAGTACACAGGCTGTGACTGCAGCTAGTATATCCCAGGCACCCCACCCCAACGGCTCAGCCCTGCTCCCTGAAAGCCCATTTCAGATCGAGGACAAAGAGGGAGCCCAGCTCTCCCTCCGCTGCCTCCTTCCTACTGAGTCCAGCGCTTCAGCGAAGTTCACTTAATCAAACAACTTGATGCAGACCAGCACGCGCCACTGGGCAGGGTGGGGACATTGGGCGTGTGTCGGGGTGGAGGGTTGGGCAGAGCAAATGGGAGCAGCTGGGGTACAGCCTTGCTGGAGGGGAGAGGAGTCCTCGGGAGGAACAAACAGGGCGCACCAGGACTGAGTGCCCAGCAGAAAGCAAACTTCTCCACGCCGCTGCCGCCTGGAGCTGCTGGCTGGGTGTTGCTAGCCGTGCTTTCTGGATGGACTGCGCACAGTGGGGACAGGGACAGGGACAGGACCAGGGAAGGAAGAGAGACCGAAACAGCTCAGGCCCATGAGAGCACGCCATGTGTCTGGTTTTCAAGGCGTTCTAAGCGGTCGCCCCGAGGAGATGCCTGATTTGGCAAGTAAGGGCGCGGCGTCCCAGTGAAATCTGAATCTGAGGTCAATACTGAAATGCACTTTTCAGATAAGTTTGGCCTGTGTGGTAGAAAGTGCATTTTTGAGGATGAATATGCTCCATGCAATATTCTCAACCTTCCCCCAAAATCAGAACTTTACCATTCAAATTGGAGTTTAGAACACAAGAGAAAAATAGGAAGAGGTGTCCGTGTACAAGTATATTCCATGTAATATTTGCAAATATTTATACTAAAAAAAAAAAAAATATATATATATATATATATATATATATATATATATATATATATATATATATATGCAGGTTCCCTGTAATTCAAGTATCACTGAGGGTTCTGTATTTTACTGGTAATGCCTTCCCCACCCCTTGCCGGCTCTGCTTAGAATGAAAATTCAAAGGCCGAGAGCCTGGCTCTGCCCTGGCTCTGATCCCATGCACTGCTTTGCTTTGCAATGTGGCCAGGGAGGGCACAGGAGCCAGGGTGCGTGTGTGCACCCCAGCCTCTCTGTCCGAGCTCCAGCTATCATTGCATGGGGGCTCTCGGGCAAGCAGTGTCATCACTGACTCCTCACTAGTCTCATCTACTAGACAGGGAAAATGATAGTTGCCTGACTTAGAAAGTTGTGACAAGGAAACAATTCCGTAAATAAATCATTTGCTGTATGGTAGGCTCATGGAAAGTACCCCATAAACGTTAGCTATTGTTTTTGTTGTTGTTATTACTACTGAATTGTTGATAAACAAGAGAGAATGAAAGAGAGAAACTAACTCAGAGCTGTTAAGACTGAGCCAACCCTGGACTTCCACAACCAGATTTGTGACCCCATGAGACACTTTTCTTTAAGATTCCTCCCCACATTCCTTCCAGTTCTAAAGGTCCATAATTTAAATAATTCGTACAAGTGAGAACTAAATGGAATAAAAACATGTGGACAGAAATGGAGTCAACTAAAAAGATTAAAAAGAGGAAAGGCAAGTGGGGATGTTTCACTAGACGAAAAATGTCTGTCCCCCAAGTACAGGATGCCTGGGCTGGCCCTTGGCATGTGTGCTCTGAGGAACGACTACTAAGAGTTCTACCAGAAGTTAGCTTGGCACCCAAAGGAGCCTGATGCTATGGTCTGAATGTGTGACCCTCAAGGTGACGATCTTAGAAAGTGAGATTGGGAAGTGATCAGGACATAGAATGGAGCTGTCATTAATGGAATTTGTGCCTGTGTAGAAGTGGCTCAAGAGACCCCTCACCCTTCTACCACGTGAGAACCCAGAGAGAAGGCACCATCTACGAATCAGACACCACTGTACCAGGGACTGGATCTTGGGTAGAGCCTCCAGACACTGGAACTGTGAGAACTCAACTTCTGTTCCCTATAGGCTACTCAGTTTATGGTATTTTGTTACATCTGCCCAAATAGACTAAAACACATCTTATAATAACTGAAGAGCCAAACACAGCCAGGTATGATGATATAGACCTGCAGTCCCTGGAGGATTGGGAGGCTGAGGCAGGTGAACTGAAACTTTGAGCCCAACCTGGCAATGCAATGACTTAATAGGACCCTGTCTCTCAATTGCAAAGCAAGGGGAGAGAACCAGGGATATAGCACACTGGCACAGCATCCGCCTGGCAAGCGCGAGGTCATAAATTCAACTTCCAGTACCAAAACAAACAAAAAATAAACAAAAAATTAAATGGGGTGAGGGAATTGGGGTTACAGCTCAGGGCAAAGGCTCTGGGTTAAATTCCCAGTACTGGGGTGGGGGGACCCAGCTGCCCTGCTGCACTAAATAATAAGTAAATTCACAGCATCTGAGTTCAAACATCAGAGAAGCCGTGGTCCCATCTATCCACGATGTTTTTTATGACCTGCAGTTACTCTGCTATGATTTGGAACAGTTCCAGGTCATTTCTTCTTTTTTAAAGCTTTTATTGCCTCATGTTTGTGGTCCCTAACGATTACATTCAATGTGGGGTGCCGACGTACGCAAAGAACACATCTAAATTCTCTTCCCATCCCCTTCTCTTTCCCTTCCTCCCTCCCTCCACCCCCTGATTCTCTGTCCTTCTTTAAAAGATCCGTCAAATCTTTCTAGCAACATTTATGACTATTTCTCACAACCCCTGAGACATTATCACCTAGCTGCAAATAAAATATCTGTGTCTGCCATGTTATTCTGAGGAGGAAATGTGAACAAGAAACCAGAGCTACACAGATGTCTCCCCAGCAATGGTTTCCTCTTGGGCAACTCTTTCTTGCAGCAGGTGTTGAATGGGAAAGAGAGGAGAAAGGCAGTCAATAGCTCTACAATAGCATCCACTCACCTCACTTGGGCTCACGAGCCTTTGAAATGGTACAAAAACCAGAAGTCATAGTCTCTTACCTAAGTACAGACACCACACCCTTGGAACGCGAAATCAGTCCTCAACATGGCAATGACTTCAGACACTGAGTGTACTAATACACAGACGCAAACTGATACAAAGTGGGTGGAGAGCATTTGTGCTAAAATGGCCAAGCGCAAGCCAAGATAAGAATATTCTGTTTACCCATGGTAACTGTGGAAGAAGGTAAGAGTCTTGAGAGAATAATGTTCCTTTCAAAGAAAGGTTTCAAAAGCACGCCAGGGAATAGGAAGATGCAGAAGTTGAATGAACAAAGTAAGGGTGAAGCATTCAGCATGAATATTCTTCTAGACTTCATTAAATGAGCTCAAGGACCGGGTTCCACCCAAATAACTGGATTTTATACAGTTGTTCCTATTGTATCATGATTTAAGGAGATCTACAAAAACAACAAATGGCCTTCCAGTTTAAAAACGCTTCCTAAGACAGGGATGTACCTCAGCTGCTCAGCACCATCCTGCTACCACAAAAGAAAATAGAAAAAAAATCCTTCACCAACCTGAAATTCCACCAAAAGAATTGTTCTGATTCCACATAGCTGGGGAAGTATAAATTGGCTTACTGTCTATGGAAATTAATATAGCAATATCTCATGAAATTACAAATAACTTTCTCATCAGGTAACAATTCCGGATTCAGGATTCTATCTTGTATATACACTGGGATGTCGACCAGGTTGTTCGTTTCAGCATTGTCTACGAAGCCAAGCACTGGAGCAATCTAAGTGTGCATCACAAAGTTTAGTTATACTATTAGTGCATCTAGAAAATAAATGCAAATTAATGAACAGCATCAAAGTTCTTGACACTGGTATAATCTCCAAACATCATGGTTTTCAGGTGACAGGAGACAACCTCTAAAATAGGTTGTTTTTTATGAAGGCAAAGTCTTTAAAAAGTAAAGGCATGGAACGTAACTCCCCACTCACTGGGCTGCATTTAATAACTTTCTTCCAAATGCTACAGTATGGATGGAGAAATAACTGCACAGTGGAGAAATTATCAGATCACCTTGACCAGGCAATCAAGGTGACCATCATGAATGGAATCTTGACATGGTGACATACTTTGTCTCTGAAATTACCCTTTTAAAACCCACAACCCTAATGCAACCAGGAGAAAAACATCAAACTCAAACTGAGGAACAGCATACAAACTAGTTGACCTGCCCTCTTCAAAACTGTCAGGATCAGCAAAAGAAAACCTGAGAAGCTGTTACAAGCCAGGGGACATAACAACTAAATTTAAGGAGATAGCTCGGATGAGATTCCAGAAGGGAAAAGAGACCTGAAGTGAAATGAACAACATTTGGTAGGTGGTGAAATTGATTGGTTCATTGTAGCGAACCAATCAACATTAGCTGGCTCCCTAAAAAATCACGAGTGCACCATGAAGGTATAAGACGCTGACAAAGACAGAAGCTGGGTTATGGGGTTCAGAGGGGCTTTACAGTGTCTTTTAAATTCTTCTTTAGACAGAGAACTAATATATTCTAAAAGAAACACCTATTAAAAATTAAAAAGAAATGGAAATTATAATTGCTTACATGTACATAAAAAGTCTCTGGATTAATAAGAATCAAAGCCGTCACTTCAGTTACCTCTAGAGAAGAACAAGGTGTATCTCCTCTGTCTCTCTCTGTCTCTGAGTCTCTCTCAGTCTGTCTCTGTCTCTCTGACACCCTTCATTGTTTCTTTCTTTCTTTCTTTCTTTCTTTCTTTCTTTCTTTCTTTCTTTCTCTTTGATGATGTTTGGGATTGAATCAGGGACCTTTGTACTGAGCTATTTCCCAGCATCCTTTATTTTTTTGAGACAGGGTCCCACTAAGTCACTAGGTGGCTCAGGCTGGCTTAGCTTTCCAGAGCCTCGGAACCCTAGATGTGTGCCACGTACCCAACTACCATATGCACTCTTTTGCAGATACACTATCTTTATATGTAAGATAATTTGCATTTTACAGAAATAAAACAGATTTTAATCCAAGTGAAGTTTGTTCCCAAAAGACTCACTGTTTTGAAATGTTTTCTGTACATTTTGTTAGTATACACTTATAATACATACGTTCATCATGGAAAATCGGTGTATACACCTATTGCGCCTTGACGCTTTTACTTCCTTTTCCTTTCTCTCCTCCCCCTTCTCCCATCTCCAGAAATAATACAGTGCACCTATAGCTTCCGACGAGCTCCTTAGCTTGAGACGCTGCTTCTACTCAGCTGTTGGATGCCGGAAAAGCACAAAGGCCCCAAGGACAACAGCGTTGGAGGTGTGTAAGTTCGGAGGGGAAAGAGAGCCCTGGGTGATATTCTGAACACATAGTTTGCCCAGCAAGATTCTAAACACTCAGGGACAAAAGGCCCATGTGTAGTACCCAAGGTCTGATGGGAAAGCAAGAGGCGGAATACCCGAAAGGCATGACAGGGTCCCTCAAAAGACCGCTTTTGTTGGCATAAAATATACAGGAGAATTACAGCTAAGCTGTCTTCTATATCATCTCAGTTGTAGAATAAGCCTCTCTCTGGCTTTTGGACCTTAACCAAGAGAAACAGACTGAGCTGTTGAACTACCAAAGGATGCCCAGCAACCCTCGAGGTCTGGTGCTGGAGTCGGTCTTTCCTGTCCTCCTGTCCTTACCTACCACCTTCTTGCTTCAACCACTCCTTGGCAAAGCCCACTGGAGGTGACTGTGCAGTGAATTCAGATTTGGCTCCTTGTCGATAACCAAGCTCTGCAGACAGAACCTGAGCCCAAGAAAGCGCACAGGACTGGCAGGTCACTGAGCGCTCTCCTGGGTGGGAATCAGAAGGACACCCACTGGACAGGCAGGGAAATGGTTAATAATTCAAGGGGACCAATTAAACCAGCTACTCAGGGGCACTAGTCTGGCTGATGGTGGAGTCAAAACAGAACTGTCGGAAACTGGGAAGGTGGTGTCACTGGTACCGTATTTTTCCACACGTATTTTTATTTTATTTTTATAATTTGGAAATATGCATGAGGCGCTGGAAAATGCGAGCTTGGAGAACTCCTGGGGACTGACGGGAGCAACCACTGTGTCTCCGCTGGGATCGCTTTCTAATTCTGATCCAGCAGCTCCCCAAGGGCTTCAGCCACCCGAGTCTGACTTCCGCCCACCCTCCCCATCCCCCATTAGCTGCCCTAAGGGGCCCCCGCACCCCTCCCACTTTCACTGGCCTTCCGTGCCAGCCGGTGAGCAATCTACTGCCAAAGGACACTGACGGCCTGCTCTGTGGACAGCCACACCAGGCTCCCTGTGGCTGGACCCAGCAGTTGCTTAGCAGGGCGCAGATGGAGAAAAATGGAACTTAGGGCACTCGGGAAAAGAAGCAAAGAATGACAGTGCTCTGCCCCTCTGCCAGGGATGCGTTCCAAAGACTTAGACATCTCCACGGAGCGAGCGCTGGACAGCTAACGTGTGGAAACCTAGGAAAAGAGCATGGGGGGTTTAGGGTGCTTAGAGTGATTAGGTGCCCCATTTCCCAGAAGGTGAAGGAAATTAGCAGACTGCCACAGACACTGTGATGTTCTCTCACCCTTGAGATCTGACAGCCCTTAAATGCTTAGGCGTAAATATTTACTGAGCATTTACTCTCTAAATTGCAGGGTGGGTTCTCACTAAGCTTAAGCAACACTTGGATCACTAGAAGTTGCAGGTGTCTCTTGTTACCCGAGGAGCCCCAGTAGATGCCAATATCTCTGGATATTCAAGTCCCATACATGAAATATCATAGGGTTTGCACCTCGCCAATACATGCCCTCCTCCTCCACTTCAAATTATCCCTACTTCCTCATAATACCTTTATAATGCAAATGCTGCAGAAGTAGTTAGTGTACTGTATTGTTTAGGGTAGAGTCATAAGAAAAATGTCTGCCAGGTTCAGTACGTAGGCAATTGTTTTCTCCAATATTTTTCATCCATCATTCATTGAATCGTTGAATAAAGAACCTCTGGATAAAGCAGGCCAATTATATAACCTCCTCATGGACTGATCTTGCTGATTTAATAATTTCTTCTTGTAGTAAGGCTGATGACTTGACCTTAATATTCAAGATAAATATGTATTACCTAGGCCTATGCTCAAGGTTTATTCCGCAGAGATCTCTCATGACCGTTTCTACTCCAAATTTTAGTTTAACATCTTCCATTTTCAAAAACGCAGAACTGTTTTAGTGGATGAATTGTAGACAGAAGAAAAAGTGGATAGAACACAGCCCCCAAGTGTGCAGGCATGCACACATCCACAAGTTTCACGTGTGAACACAAACACATTTGTACAAGCAAACACACCTCCTTCTCTCCAAGCAAACACTGGCCTTCCTTTTGAGGTCCTCCGATGGTCGCTGGATCTGATAGCCCAAGAAAAATCGCTATTTAAATGGCTCCGCTAGTGAACTATTTTCCTATCATTTTGCCAAAGCTGTCATGCAAAGGTCTCTGGGATCTTAATGATGGCTCGCGGCTATGCCCAGTGGCTCATCCACCGAAACCTTATGAGTCCTGTGGCAGTCCCTGAAATAGTCTAATGGAACAGTACAGGCACACAATTCCCCTGTTCTTCGCCGATTTGGGGACGGAGGGACAGATTAATACAATTATTAGCCAACAGCAGGACGAGGAGCCAATCTGCTTTCAAATTGTCCCACACACCGAGTCCCAGAAGTCTCTAGGAGCCCAAACACAGCACTGTACATTCTCCTGAATTTGGCCTTGTTTTTCTCAAAGGTCAAGGAGCCAGAAGTTAGCCCTGCTCTGACCCACGAGACTAATAATCAGAGACAGCAACAGTGAATAACGCAAGTGTCCGAGCACTGGGTCTCCACACTCCCCTAAGCGTGCACCAGACACCACTGGCAACTGCTTCACCCAGCAATGTCTGGGAAAAACTCTCCTTAGGGCACAGCCACCAACTGTGACTAGCAGTTTGTGTTAAGTGTAAAACTCTTGGGTCATGAGATGCTTTCTCTTCTTTCGCCTGACGAGAATAATAATTTCTTGACTCCTGTGCTTCGACTAGCTCACTGGCCAGTCTGGACCTTCCATTGCCAGTTAGAAAAAATAAAATTAAACTGTGTTCCAGGACTGGGTGTGTATGTACAGTTGCATGCACATGTCACCTGCAGCCTCGGGGACAATGGAATCTTCTTTCAGACTGTTCCGTGTATATTAAAACAATAAGTCACAATAGATGATCACGGCATATATACAAAGGAGAGCTGAAGACGGTAACCATACGACAACCCCTATTATTTTGCGAGGATGCCGTGTTGCTTAGAAAATACAGGCAGAGAAAAAATATTCAAGGCTGAACAAATAAAGAGGCAATTTTCTACGAGCTGGAAAATTAAGAAAGCTTTCAAGCATCTATTGTTCACTATTCAAAAGACTTATTTTAGGGAAGCTCTGTGCATGTCTATGCAAAAGATTTGCGAAGTGTTAAGCATAACCCCGTTCCTACAAATGAATGATGTCATTGCAGCATTTAGCCGAGTATGTCACAGACGACAGTTACAAAGGTCTCTGCTGAAGGACACAGAGCTTGAGTCTAAGTCACTAAGTAACAGTGGCTCAGTATTTACCAGGATGAATATTTTATACTCATATACACACCTGTGCCACTGTATTTATATACAGTATTCATATTGCATATTTGGATACACAACACAAAATACACAGCACACAACACACACCACAGTGTCTGTTTCTCATCTTGAAACCCCAAGGTGTAAGTTAAACCCAGACTTTCTTCGTAACAACTGGAAATACGCAAAATCCCTGGTATCTCGGTCTCCCTACTCACAAAGTGCATGCTAATAAACAGTATTTAGAAAGTACTGAAAATTCTAGGGCTAAATAAATAGTGCAGATTTTAGCAAACCTAGTTTCATTTTAAAAAATATATGTAGAAGCTCTTTTTAAGGGTGCTCGGCCAAAAAAAAAAAATGGATACAAATACATAGCTGCAAAAACAATTTTTCCTCTGGACGGCTAGAACCAATTATAGTGCATAATTATACTTCTCATAAGTAGGACAAGCACTGTCAAAGCTTTATCAGACAAATCTGCGAAATATGCATATAGCATTTAGTTGGACAATTCTGCCCAAACAGAAGCCCAGATGCAAACCAATAGAAGCCCCGCATTCCTCTCTATGAAGCCTTGCTTCCTTCATTCAAGTTTATTCCTACATGGCATTTCCAGTAATGATGATTGTGATCCGGGAAAAGCAGAATGAGGAACAAAGAAGAATGAGGCTAGGATGAACAAGCTAACTCTCTGAGGTTCCCCTTTCTGTCTTTGGAGGCCTAGCCCATGGGGACCTTGCTCATCACACCTGAACATGGAGAACTTTCTAGATAAGGGCGCTTGCTACCAACACATTGTAAGAAACCAGATTCATAACTGATGTCCACTATGTGCTGGCTCAACTTTCTTCTCTTTGCAGGCAGGTAGGGCACTTCACACCCTCCACCATTCCCTCGTGCCCTTATGGGAAATCGTGCAGATTGACATCAAAGAAAAGTTATGAATTAAAAGCAAAGGAGAACTGCAGACCAATGCAGGGAACAGGTCCAGCGGGGAACAAGATTCATGGCAAGGAAACTTGCCTGTCGAGAAAAGAATCCTACACACTTCTCTCCAGCCGCCCATTCGTGATTACTGCCCCAAAATGAGATGCGCTCATTTAAGCCTCCACTGCCCTTCCTTCCTCCCCATTAACACGATTCCTTTGCAGAGATCAGAGCAGGTAGCTGGACCATACTCTGCTGAGAGATTATATGTAACCCATAGTGTCTGAACCACGACAAAAAAAAGAAGAAATAAGGCTCACAACTGAATCTTCTGTCAGAACTGAGAGGTAAAGTCAGTGTCCACTGACAGGCAGCCTCTGTACCTACTCACCTGCGTCTGGCACGAGGCTTGACCAAGCAAGTCAGGTAAAGATCCACAGTCCACGGGAGAAATCCAAGGCTCTCTACCCTGCCACCTTTCCCTCTGCCCCTTGGCCATCAGGTGTGGCCTGGCAGACCAGGGATGTGGTTCTTTTAAACTCAGCAAGGTTGTAGAAGTGGAAAAAGGGGTCTTCTCTAATCCTACCACTGTATCTTCAGGTCTGAGCAGTTTTGGAGGCAGAAAATGCCCGCCGTGGAACACAGAATGCTATGCTTGCTCCGGACATGGAATGAGCCCACAGAATACCTCAATCTGATCTTTTATAGTGCTTTGTTTATTACCTGTGTGCCCTTATTTCATAAGGGAACTGAGAAAGAGAGAGAGAGAGAGAGAGAGCAGGCATGATGAAGATGACTATTAGTAGCAATCCAAAGACACCTTTTCTTAAGCCTCATTCATAGCAGCAAATGAGGCCAAACAACCTAGCAATTGTTCTCTCAAATGTCACCTTTCTGTTTGGGCCACTGTGTCGATTAAACTCAGCTCTCTGCCTCTTGCTCTCCCCACCACCCCACCTCCTAAAAATTACAGTGTTTGCCTCCAAATATCTCCAGAGAAACTGACCCGACAAGGGAAGCTTTTCTTCTTCTCCCTCCCCGCCCCCTCCTGATTTTTCTTTCTTCTTCAGGCAGCCTGAACAATTTGGCTCTGTTCTGGGTGCATTCCTGCAGCCCCTTGTCTCTGGGTCCCCTGTGCGGGACAGTGGGCCCCGAGAACACAGGCTCACATTCAGACCCAGGATGGGGCTTGGGGGCTGGGGTGGGGTGGAGAAAAGTGAACCAAATGTACCTATGATTGTTGCGCCACCAACTTAATATCTGAGCTGAAAGACAAAGGGCCTTTAGAAAAAGCTCCAGTTTTCAGGTAACCCCTCCCGGCCAGCTCCAGGAGTTCAAAAGATAACAGGAGCTGAAAACAAGGCACTAATATAATTAAAGTTTTCCAAGTCATTTCAGGAGATATTATATATGATGACAGAGAAGTCCCTGCTAAGCCTTTTTGATGCATAATCTGCACTAAGACAGGAAGAGACAGTTTCTTTGTGCTTACTTGGGTGCCCTTGTGTGTAGACACAGGGGCGTGCATGCACACACGCGCACACACACACACACACACACAGGTGCATCCGCATCTAGACAATATAATCAATAATCTCTGAGTCCTGCCTCTTTTCACATAAACAGAGTTGCACACACAGCTTGGAAAATCCCTGATTTGGGGAGAACCTGCAAAAGGAGGAAGTTTCTCTATGTGAACTCTGCTCTAAACAAAGAGTGAGTGGGCATTTCAGATATTCTATTCCCATATTTACTTTTTCTTGGAATCTAGAATTGGCACTTGCCCACTAAGGGAGTGGGAGTCTCGGGAATAAATTCTGACCACGGAGAAGCAGGGATCACTGGAGTTTGCCGGACTTTGCCCTCCCGGTGCGGGCGCCACACCTGCTGGTGTAGTTATGTTTCAGAAGCCAACTTCAAGGCAACAGTTCGTGGCCTTAGCTCACCCCCAAGGGTTTTGGTTAAAGTTCTTCGTTAAGAAAGACAATCTTTAGCCGGAAAACTGGAATGGCGTGACACCAACAGCCAGGTTCAAGGGGCACCTGGGAAAGAACAGTGGGGCAAATAAATGTATTGATCACTCAACAGACATTAGCAGTGTCATAAATAGAAAACAAATGCACACTTAACAATGAGCTGAATCACTGATTTTTTTTTTCCAAGAAGGCCAGAAGCTCCATGAGACAGGGACGATATTTGAATCTGCAGTATCTAGCACAGTATCTATGCAATAATATTCAATAACACTTTGAATATTGAAAAATTCCAGGTTCCCAGGAAGAGAAAAACAAACACACAGGGGTGTGTGCTGGAAAAGACGGAACTCACTCAGAGGAGCAGACTGCGAAATTTCCTAAGTCCAATTCCCGGTATCCCCACTTTGACAAAAATATTTGAATTCTATAAACTTACAATTAGATAAACTTTATTGAAAACAAAGTGATACTGAGCTTATCATGCCTGTTTTTCTATAATGTTTTACTATGATTTATTCTCTTGAGATTATTTGCAGTTTTTGCGCTTCTATGGTGGAAGCATTGTGTGTTGTGACTGTATACATCTTTCCCACTGTGTTCATGTCACATTTTAGTATAGGAAATGCAATATCAGGAACACCGTGGGATGGTGAGAAATGCATGAGAATGCAAAACTGCAAAAAAAATCATCTTTTTCTCATGCTTGATTTTTCACTGCTTGAGTCACAGTTTTGTAATCATCTAGAGACTGAAAGAGAGATGAAGAAAATGTTACTATGCGGTTAAACACAAAATATTTTGTGTCTAGGTTCTTTATGTTGTTATATAATATTTAAAAACTTGAAGAAATATTCCTCCAGTGATCAAAAACTATTCCCTGATTGAGAGACTAAATCACCTACATCATTGATTAAGAAATGAAGTGTTAGCATTTTTCTTATTCCTTACCAACAATGAATGATACTTCTACATCTACTAAAAAAGAAAAACTAATAGAATGCTTTTTGTGAGAAAAAATTAGCTCTTTGGGATTTATACTAAACAATAGCGCAATTTATAATGAACATATACATATAAGTATTTATGTACATATATATGAATATATTTTCTTCAGAGTGCTTATTTTAGACATTTACCATCACACCACTGCCCAATAACATAGTACGTGTGAATGAAGTGGGTAATCCGAGTGATGTGCGGGTTGTGTGTATGTAAGCACGTATGCCTCTATGTGTGTTTAGTTCATCATTTAGCTTTGCTGAATGGAGGTAAATCACAAATGCTGGAGGAGGACAATGGACAGCAAAATAATGTGACAAAGCAGTGGCACAATATGCCCTGCTGTTTCATCAGGGCTTCCTAGAACAAGACTCACCCAAGAACAGGCAAGACAGAAGGGCTTAGGGTTCGCTCCTTCCTACTGTGAGCAGTGGCTCGTGGCTCCTTAAAGGACTCCTACAAAGGGGATATCACGTGAGCCTCGTTAAAGCCTGGTAAGGCAGACAAAGGAGAAAGTAGTCCCACTTTGCGGGTGAGCATATAGCAGGCTCAAACAGCTTTCATATTTCCCCCAAGGTTGTGCAATTGAGGACAGCTAGGATAAGAACTGAACGCGGATCTGGTGTGTCTCAGCCCAGTGCTTCCCAAGGATGAGTCGGAATCCTCCCTTTGGTGCGACTCTTCTGGGAGATTTCATCCTTCTGAGTACAAGCAGAGAGGCAGTTCAGGGTCTGAAAGTTATGTTGTCAACCCCAGCCAAGTCTACCAGCTGTATCTCCTTATGGGGGTCCACTAGCGTCCGAAGCCAGGTTTGTGTCCATTCACTGGCCCATTACAACCTCTACATTCTGCTCAGGAGCCTCCTGCTCACAGCCATCACGCTCAGTGACAAATAACTACGGTAGAGTCCAGGTTCCCTGCTCCATCGACTATGGAGTTCATCTTTCTTCTCTTTGCTGCTGCTGCTGTTGAGCAGACTCCTTGCTATTTCTTAAGCAAAACCCTTTATGGAATGGAAAAATACAGTTAAGTGCAAAAGGCAAGTCTCTGTGGTTGAATGCAGATCATGAAAGGGAATGGCTGGTCACTCTCACTGTCTATTCATGGCCACCGTTAAGAACAGTGGAAGAACCTTAGTCTCCTTGATGCCCTTTTGCAATAACTCACACTATCACGTGTTTGCTTTGTGTGTGCGTGGGTGTGTGTCACACGTGCCGAGGGGCAGAGGGACTCCGCATTCTACATGGTGGGTCTTCTCCAAAGCCGGGTCGTTACCTTGGGATCTCCTGTGCATGGTCACAGGAAACAAAATGTAAGAGCAGAGCCCCCTTTGTAGAACTCAGTGGGGAAAAACAAAGCTGTAAGCATATCTCACACCACAGAAAAGCAAGCAGGTGGGTCTCTAGCCATGATAAATTAATGGCCCTCCTTCAAGGGCGGCTCTGCTCCGTGTACTTTGAATGTGCTATCACTTTTCTACACATCCCTTTAGCATAGTTACTTCTACCATCATGACCATGTAGACAGAAGAGTGGATGAAGGAAAGGGTTAAGAATCATTCTTCAGCTTCCTGCTGCTTCTGGATTGTAAAATAAGAGACCTGAGCCAGCTTCCTAAGGTACCAACCAGTGCAACTGCCCAGGGCAGGCTGGGGGTGTGGCTTAGGTCCCTGGCTCAGGAGTTAATTCCTTAGTGCCTACAGCTTAAAATTCCTAGAAGAGTTTTCTGAATTTGTATCTTGTAAAAGCTAGATAAAGCACGTGAAAGAGCGAGCCTCTATTCGGGAGCATTCCTGTCTGCCCCTCTTTCCTCTCTCCCCTGGAGGGGTTCACAGCAACCTGCTCCCCACCCCCAGCTCCCCGAGTGTGCATGTGCTCTCTCGCGACCTGAGATAACTGCCACCAGCCATCTAGAAAAATGCCTGGTCCTGGAGTCAAGGGAAGGTCCCGTTCTGTCATTGCCGTCAGTATCTTCCAGGGCCCTGGGCTCAGGACACAGAGGGCTGGGACAGGAACACAACCTCGGGCTTTCTGGGGTGGGGAAGGCAGCAGCCAGGCTTGACATTGGGGCAGCCTCTCAGCCACCCCAGCGCAAGCGTGAGCATAGCCTAGAAAGAAGGTTGCAGCCTTGGAGGGGTCCTGAGTCCCCCATGAGTTGGAGCTCTGGGCTCACATGACACGTCAGCCCTTTTCCCAGTGAGCCCCACAAATTATATACCTGGCCGTGGCTGGGATACAAATCCTGGAGCTACAGTTCAGAGAGTGAGCTACTGAATGCTGTGCAGGAGGCCACACTTATCTGTCCCTCGGAGTTGTCACTGTCCCTTCTGCTGCTCTCTGGCCCTGCTCCAGCATTGATGGACTCTTCCTGTGTCAGAGCCCGCGTAACGAGAGGGAGTGTGCACAGCTGACCTCCACAGGCAGGTGGGTTTGTCCTGAGCTCATCCCACAAAGAGAGCAACTTTTCATTCTCCCGGAGTGCATGATACTCACCTGGTATTCTGTTTAGGAGTCTATTCTAGGAGCACTAATTCAGGTAAAAGTTCCCTGAAGAATAAAGGGCCCGGTTCTCTGGTTAGCAAAATAGCCTATACTGTTGAAATTCCCTCCCGTGAAGGAAAATCCGAGGCAGAGAGCCAGGAGTAGTTCCTTGGGGAACTCTTGGCCTCAAAGTTCTCAACTTCCTAGAATCATGAGAGATGTTCCAGTGTTTTCTTGGGATGACTAACATAAATGCCCAAATAGTAGGAGCCCAGCCCAGCTTGCTTGCTCTGACCACAGCACAGGGCCCTGCAGACAATAAATGCTGAAAAAAATATTGAAAGCATGCATGCTTTTGAATGAGTGCAAGCTAGATGCAGATATTATACGCCTGAACTCTGTCGCTGGTTGGTTGTGTCACCTCTAACAGTAAATCTTTAGTTAGGAGAGAGAAAGGAAATGTTCATCCTTTCTCTGGTTACTTCTCCCCCTCTGCTTGTATCGTTCTCTGCAATAACCAACAGCAAAGAGGCCAGGGGGCCTTGGCTCCTTAACAAAGCCAAACAGGTGTGAGAGATTAGCTCCCTGGACAGAGCCTCTGTCTAACAAAACAATGTCAAATTCTCTCCTAATAAAGTCCAGAGCTGTAAGCAATTCCCCCTTGTTATTAAGCAGGAAAGAAAACACAGCCAGGCTCCTTCCCAATTAGCTCCGAGGACCCTCTGATGAGTCGAATTTAAACCAGAGACCTGCCACGATCTGGCTTCCACTACAGACAGGCCCTGCCTTCTCCCAGAATGGAAACTCACTGGCCCAAGTCCCCAGCCATCTTGGCACAAGGGTGAAGACAGCCCCCAACCCCCCACTCCGATATCCAGAGGCTGTGTCTGCTTCTGATTCAAACCATCTTTGCAACTCCCTGCCAGAGCCCTTACTTTGATTTTCCATATGGAGGCTTGGTCTCATTTGCCAGGCTAGTGTTTCTAGGGATGGGCCTTTTGACAGTTTTCCTGTCAGTGAGACAAGAGATAGGATTCCCACCTCTTGAACATGAGTCACTTTCTCATCATCCAAAAGAAGGGGAAAGATCAACATCCTGAAGCAATAACAACAAAACGGGAACTTCAAAGTTATCCAGCAATGAGGATATCTCACCTTTCCTTTCCTTCCGTCTCTCCACACTCTTCCTCAAGTTAACAGAGCAAGGAGTGGGAAATGCAAAGAGTCCAAGATGCGCCAAAAGATGGTCCCTCGCTCCTTTGCTTTGTGCTCACACACGGGGTTAGAGAAGCTCAGACCGGGAAAGTCAGGCTGCCCTACCCCATCCAGCCTAGCATTGGAGAGGATCTCTTCACAGGAACCCTCTTCATCACGATAAGCTCTCAGGCACTGCCCGGAGCCTTTAAAGCATTGACTCATTTGAATCTCACAAGGACCCTGTGAATTTTCCTTTTATAATTTTATAAACAAGAAGACTGAGTATTTCAGAACTTATTTATCCAAAGCACACAGCTACCCACTGATAGAACTAACATTTGAACCCAGAATTCAATTCGAATTGTGGTAGATTTCAGTTCCATTAGCCAAATCTTCCCAATCCCTCCCAATCTCCCCCTTCAGGGCATGCTGTTCGATTACATTTTTTTGGACTCTGGTATTTGATGTGGCCTTATGATCTGTACTGACCAATGAATATGAACCAGCAGGATGTATGTGCTCCCCCAGAAGGCACTACTCCCTCTGCCATATTAACTGGAAATGTTCTGGAAAGTTCTGTCAGCCTACGCCCCAGAATAAGGATAGCAACAAGACACAAAGAACTTCCAGTGATCGATACATGATGAAAGACATATACTCTCACTATTTTAATCCTTTAAGATGTGGAGGCTACCATTATAAATGAGAGAGAAGTGAATAATCTTAGAAGAAAAGAGAAAGGACAGAATGTGTAAAGAGATAGGTGAAGGCTGTCTAAGCTCTATTTTCTGATCTGAGTGCTAGTTAAAAGAATGTTAGCTCTATAATAATGATAATATGATGTGGGTAACCAGGTTGTTTACACTAAAAGGTAAAAAATATCTGAGGGTTATTTATCACTACACTATAACCCAGCCAACTCTGACTGATATATTATTATGAGCCCAATAGGAAGTACTTTCTTACTTCTTAACTATCTTCTTCCTACTGGGATAATAATACATTTCTATCTTCTGAGAGAGAAGAACTAGAACCATGTTGGGGTGGGGGGTAAATCTAAGTCTCTGTATAGAAAATTTAAAATGGAAACACTAAATGAATTAGCCAGGGCAGAAAATCTTCAAAGATTTCTCATCTGGAAATTTCTTAAGGATTATGGCTTCGTTCCAAAAGTCAAGATGAAGTTGACTCTGCATTGGAGACTTTGTTTTTTGGACATCTCCTGGACCCTCTCTGACTCTACTTCCCTCTCCTCCACCTCCTCCAATACAATCCTTTATGCTTACTGTATTGTTCGGTTCCCTTCATAACTGTACACATGCTGGGAAGCTATTGTAATAGCCTTATGGGATATTTATCCAAGAGGATCTACCCAAGGGACAAGAAGGCTCAGATAGCTTTTAACTTATCCTTATTGTCAAATGCCTAGAGCAGATTCAGAAAAACCTCTAAATCATCTAGAGAAAAGCCCAGGTAGAAAGAGCAGAGGGAATCTATAATGCCTTCTACCACGATCCTAGCTCAAGCAATGAAGGAAGACTCTTGCAACACTAAGCCACTTGGAAAGATAGGGAGTCATTAACTCTTATAACAAAACAACTCCCTGCACCCCAACCAATGTTACTCATGGAAAGTTCAAATGCTCTCCCCTGGAGGTTATCCACCAACGTGATATCTATAACCCATTTCCTGTCTATGCACCCCTTCCCAAATGGAATTAACATTGCATGGGAAAATAATAAGGACTGCTAGTTCTTTAACAAAAACCAAAACCTTTGTTTTACATTTGGTCTTCTTCTTCTTCTTCTTCTTCTTCTTCTTCTTCTTCTTCTTCTTCTTCTTCTTCTTCTTTTTCTTCTTCTTCTTCCTTCTCCTCCTCTTCCTTGTTTCATTTAGCTACTCATTTACTAATCTGAAAAAGTTCTCTACAACTTCAACTGCATTCCTAAACTGTTGCCTTCTTAAAAACCAACTCCAAATCCAACAACCCAGATTTTTACTACCCATTTGCAGGCAGATTGCTGAGTGTTCTCTCCAGTTCAATCTTCCAGGGATCCCCTGTCAGCACTTGGAACCTGTTGACCAACGACTGCTTCCCAAGCCCTGTGCTTGCTGATCTAACCTCATTAAGCCAACACAAGAAGGCTGTGTGATTGATTTATCCTGCATAATAAAGGCAGGCTATTATTCACAGGGCAATCTGGCACATTATCTGTACCTTCTGTAAGAGGTAACAAACCAGTAACAGCATAAACCACCCCACCATTGGGGAGAGATAAGTTACTAATCTGCGGTTGTCATAACACAGGCGAATTTTCATTATAGTCTGGAAGTGCACTAAACTTCAAGGCCCTATAATTATAGTTCATTGATTTTTTATTGTCACCTGCTAAAAGCAAAAGCATGAGACATTATCATCTTGACACCAAGGTCTAGCTGGTGTGAACCTGCCTGCTGTAAATTACAGGTGATAGGCAACAATTAAACCAGTTACCCTCTTCTCCCTGACACCCGGCAGCAAGCCCACACCACGGATGAATCATCTACAAGGGAGACCGTACTTTCTCTCTTGGTATTTCTCGCTTTTCACTTTATAATTAGATTATACAGCCAACTAGCAAAGGCTGCAGACATGGGGGGGCCAAAAGCTTGATTTTAAATTCTGTTTCCCTTTAGTCTTGGTTATCTTAATTTCTCTCCTCTAGAAAATGAAAGTGTTAGGAAGAGCACTTTCCACTTCTCAGTATTCATATGAGGAAGAAATGAATTAACTCATGGCAAGGGCCTAAAATAACACCCGCACAGTGAGAATGTTCAGTGCGTGTTCGGTACTGTTGTTGTTACTGTTATTACTGTAACGTGAATGAAAGTGTGCCTGATTGCTATTACTGGGCTTGCCTTTGTGGTAAGAAACTGTTTTAAATATCTTTTTATATATTTAAGTATGTTTTTTACATTTGGATATTTAGATTCTTTAGAAGCAAATTACAAAATATCTCAAGTTTTATACCCATAAGGATAGGGCACACTTGAAACTTTGGTAAGGGTGTGGCATGCCCAACTGGATCTTGGTATGGAAGTGATGATGTTTATACTTTTATTCCAATAATATACACTGAACAAATATGGATGTCCTTAAGAGGAAGAAGACAATGTCATTATGAGACAAAGCCTGAAAATGAATATGCTGAAGACAGGTACAGAGACCTGGGTACTAGGGAAAGGCTTTCACACTGAGTAGAAATCGGAGGTGCTCTAAGAGTTTCTATCAGTCTAGACTGAGATTTAATAATGCTATGGTGCTTCCAACTCCAGCTCCCGATCTGAGTCACTTTACTGAAAAAAGAAACACAAAGAAGCCTAGGACCTAGGCTTATAATCATTTCTCCATGAAATGGAGGTCTTTCCCCCACGTGAAAAATAGTCTGAGGGTGAAAATAATGAGAACCAGTTAGAAGTAGTTACAACCTAGAAGGTCTAAGACTTTTCTTCAAAAAGGCCCAAAGCAATGAACTTGCTTCCTGCATATTTAAAAATGCCTTTGCATCCTATATTCTCAGAACTAGGAGTAGACAACAGAATGGGACAAAAAAAAATAAAAAAAGATCACCTTCCAGATGTGTCAGGATTGTGATAAGTGGTGTTTAAACTTTACCCAAAGTGAAATAAAGTGTCAACAGAAACTCCTACACGAACTCTCTGATCAGGTCAGGCAAACAACCAATCAAAAAAATCAATCAAATGTAAACGGTGGCCCAAAGGGGTGGGAATGCTTAACTCCGTGATTCCCACAGGAGCCAGGGCCTCTTTAACTTGTTTCTTGCCAGCTGCTGCTTCTCCTGATGATGACAAAATAGCCCAAAGCACACAAGAGTCATTTGGGGAGAAGACTGAAAATCTGGCATCACTGGCTAATGCCATAAACAGTGGAGAATTCTGAAAAAGTTTGGTTCAGAACAGGTACTAAGTCAACCCCAAGGCCAGTGCTTTGGGAAGAAAGATACAGAGGTAGTCAATGCTCTAAAGAGCAATGGAAAACTCAGCCTGGATATAGAAATACATAAGTGTTTAAGGAAGTTAGTTAGCTCATGTGGGTGGAATAAAAGGGAGAAAATGTCCCAAAAGGTATGACAGACTGACAGCAATCTGACTTAACAGGGCCATCCATTTGGAAAGGGATTGCATTTCCCAACAGATAAAGTATCAGCAGGAACCAGACAGGGTGTCATGCCCAGTCAAATGGATTAGTGCTTAGGACAGGATTTCATTCACAAAGAGGAGGTAAAGTATAACGCTTAAATGGGAGCAAGGACTGAGATTAGGGAATCAATATGGCAGAATTAAATGGGTTTAATGGACAGGAAGGTATTTGGGTTTTACTTCCCATGACAAATCTAGTTTTAGACTTCTAGGGCAGATTGGACTTCTAATTTACAGTCATTCTGTCTGGATTTGTTCACGAATCAGGTGGGTTAATGCTCAGATGGCTTCAGGTGGATAAGGGTGAAAACCAGCCAGGAGATGTCACACAACCTGCACACTGTCAGGAATAACTGACTTGAGAGGGTAACCCTCATTCCTACCCTCTTATTTGTTTAAGACTGAGTCAGGAGATAATAAAGCAAGACAAACCAATCATGAGCTAGATCAAATGACACAATGCAGAAGTGAAAATTGCTACAAAGTCACTGTAAAGTAACTTTGTGACCTGAGCCATGCTCTTAAAAAAAAGTATATTTGCTTTAGCTAAGTGACAGATCTCTGTCTCTGTCTCCTCTGTCTCTTTCCTCCTCCTCCTCTTCCTCCTCCTCCTCCTTCTTCTTTTTCCTCTTCTTCTTCCTCTTCTTCTTCTTCCTCTTCTTTTCTCTTGTCTCTCTCTTTTTCCCTTTCTCTCTCTCTCTCTCTCTCTCTCTCTCTCTCTCTCTCTCTCTCTCTCTTTGCTAAGAAGTAAGCCCAAGACTGTTACATCCCTAGTCCTTTTTTTATTTTTTTAAGACCTGTCTCCCTAAGTTGATGAATTGTTCAAGTTGTTCTTGAACTTGTGATCCTCTTACCTCACCCTCCCAGAGTGCCAGAATTCCAGGCCTGAACCCCTATGCTCAGCTAAGATCTTATTTTTAAGGTGAATAAAAAGCATTAAAGATTTAAAAAAATAATAATAACAGGAGGAGGGAGAGAGAGAGTTAGAAAGCAAGGCCCTTTGATCATTTATCACTGTTGTAAGAGGAGCTTTACATGGATCATCTTATTTCAGCCTCATGAAATCTGTAAGACTGGGAAACGATGCTCTTTATAGTATTGTTAATAATAGTGCAAAGTGGGAACCAGCCTTGTGTGACAGCCGAGTGTGAGCCTGCACTGTGCTGCGCCTTCATGAAGCCTCACCACCAGGCCCTTAAAAACCGCCTCTAAAGATTCTGTGTTCATATATAATAATGATAGACATGCTCAAAGGCAGATACATAACAGAATTACCACAATATTTCTACATTTTGCCCATTTATATGTATGAGCATAACTATATATTAACATATCCACTTAGGTGTAAACATTTAAGGGTATTATAAATGGGTGATGAGATCATGAATATTTATTTTCTTCTTTATGCTTTCCTGTGTTTTCCAAAATTTTTTACAATGAACATCATTGCTTTTATAATCAGATGGTACAGATACTTAATACAACTAGCATATTTGTCATATGCTTCTGATACACAGTAACCCTCTGAGAGAATCACAGTGGCCACATTTGACAAACAATGGCAAGACACAGACACTTGAAAAACACCTAAAATGTGCCTGTGAGTGCTACGCTGCCATTAGCCTTAAAAGAAATTTTAGATGTTCCCAGAACAAGACACATCAAAAGAACTGTACCTCAAATATCACAATTAGGGATTTCATGTATTTCTAGTATGAAAACAACTAATATTCTTTATTGCTGCTGAGAATATTTTTGAGACTAGCCTAGAAAATGGTGAAAATGATGTATGTGTTATTCCCACATTTTTTTAAAAGTCTAAATTTTAAATTGTAATTTGCCACATGTTTTATTAATCACTAGCAATCCTCACTTAGTAATCCTAAGACAAAGAGTGTCATAAACGTTTTAATAAGAACATATGGTGGGGGAAATTGATGGAATTAATTCTTTGAAGCGTGATTTTCTTTCAAGAGTCATAAAAGGTCTTGGGACAGGAAAGTAGATTAGACAGATGCAGGCATTTACACTGAGCACCCTGTTCCTCACTTCTCATTAGAATCGTGAGTTTTCCTTCCTTCTGTTAAACTCTGCTGCCAGAGGGGAAGCACACCTGTGTCCTCCTCACCTGTGGCCTGAGACCTAGGTCAGAGAGGTTGGCAAACACGAAGGCAGATCATATTTAATGACTTAACTGGTTTGCCACTGTAAATACAGGTATTTCAAGACAGGCCAGATGGGGTAGTTTTCATTATCATCCAGGGTTTAGATGTAGGCAGAGAGGATCTGTATTATCTAGAGGATTTCATTCTGTTAAATATTTATGTGTGCTCCCAAGGAAGGTTGTATAATACCTTCCTTGGAATATTACCATTCTGGGTAACTATCAAGCATAGACAGTTGTCTACACACAACAATCTGAAGAAGTCTGAAAAGCCCACATCCAAAAATGTTTTTTTTAAGGAATGAAAACACATAGGCATGTTTCATCGTTTGAAAGTGGAGATAGGCACTATTTTCCCCTTTCAGGAACTTCATTTTGAAAGACGGAGAGAGTTACTGGTGATAAAACAATGAGTTGCTGACATTTGACCATAAACTGTGTTTTTCAAAGCCTATGGAGACCTACTGTGGTCAAACCATTGCTCGGAGTAGGTTCAGTTCCCCATAAGAAAAGAAGTCATCAAAAAGTGTACAAGTTGGGCTGGGAATAAGTGGTAGAACATTTGCCTAGCTTTTGTGAGACTCTTTGTTCCATCCCTAGCACTGAAAAAAGATGGTGTCCACGAAGGAGAATTTGACCATGGCAACTGCGTGAATCTCACTCCTACTTCGGGTGGCTCATGGATTTAGAACTCCAAAGCAAAAGGTGGATGAAAAGATCATTAAGGTCCCTTCAGTTCTGCAGCTTCCTCCTTGGGCACATGCTTGCAGAGTCTCTTGGTGGCCTTCTACCCATTTCCCAATGTGTGAATGGACAAAAGACCCTCTAGAATGGAGAGACACACATCTCATACAGTCGGTTGTGATCAAAAGGTATTTCCTTGGACTCACTAGCCAGCCCTGTTTGTTGACCTTACACAAAGGTCAGTAGCAGAGGAAGAACAGAACCATGCTTAAATGTTGGATCTGAGTCTTTCCAGCAAGCAGCAAAAAAAAAAAAATTATTGTTATGGGACTTGGAATGGGATCTTTCCTTCACATTGTAGGAGGGCCAGTGGTAACCCTGGCTTCTATTTGCTAGATCACCCCTAGATGATGACCACTGCACTAAATGGACAGAAATGTTCATTTTACAATCCCATGCCATTTAACCCAGTATGCCAAAGCCCTGGTAGCAGAAGTAGATATCCCGTCAGGTCTATGCAAAAGATTAAGCAACAAGAAATCAATACCTATGGAGGAGAGAGGTTTTTCCAAGAAGATCATTGAGATGTGCTCAAGAGTCATTGGGTTCTCTGCACCTCTGGCCCTATCTTGGAGATATAAGCAACATTTGGAATCAAGACATCATTAGCTTTATCTAACTGCTTGATAGTGTGAGGAGTTATCTTCTCCCTAAGGGACATCTCAGCCAACCTATGGCAGAATCATCATAAAGAACTCTGTGATTCTCCATGGTATCTTGCCACTTCGACTCTTGGCTGGATACGGAAAGAGTCTTTACCCAATCCTGGTACCTTTGCAAATAGCTCCTGTGGAGTTAGGACCAGCCTCTGTCTATTCTGCAGACAGGATGAAGTACCTCAGAGTTAAAGACCACAAAAGGCAAAGTTAACTGGGTATGGAGGCACATTGCTACAATCCCAACACTCTGAGAAGGTGAAGTAGGAGGATCACAAGTTCAAGCCTTGCCTGGCAAATAAGTGACTTTGAGAGATTCTGTCTCAAAATAAAAATGAAAGAGTAAAGGCCAGGAAATGTACCTCTGTGCAAAATGCTGTAAGGAAAGCAAATGACAGCTCAAACATCTCCTCTCATTTTGCAACAAGTTAGGTAGAGCTACTCAACAGCAAAGCAAAAATAGAGCCCAGGTCAGAGGAGAATGGGTTTTCATTGCTAAAAATGGACTGATTAGGTTCATAGCTATTAAGAGGAAAAAATATCAAAGTAATGAGAAACTTCAATCCAGTAATGATCAGTCCTGCTTGGGTGGCACCAACTGAGTAAACAAAAACACTTTCCAAAAGCGTTACTTCAGATATTTTTAACTTGAAAAAATAAACACGTCCTATATATCATAATTGTGAAACTCAAGTATTCAGAATGACAAGCTTCAGTTTGCACTGAAATCACTAGCCAGACTGGTGGAACAAGGAGAGGCAAAGGAGGATTATTTCTAAGCCATTCAGTTATCTCCACTTCCGCTGAACACTTCTCCCTCCCCACACCATCCCCTGCTGTCATTTATCAGGACCAGTCTGATCCTGTGGCATTCCACTCATTTTTCCTCTGGGCATTGACCTCCACCAGCCAAACAAGCAAGGTACATTCTGACAGAGAGCTCCTGCCAAGCATGGGGGTGAGGAGAAGGAAGCAATCGATGCTCTTGGACTTTCCCACACCTAGGGAATCAATTTTATCAGTGTTTGGACACTGAGTATCAAGCCTGGTCAGATGGAAGCCAAAGGTTCTGTGTGGGAGATGACAGAAGCCTGCTGCCAGGTTAAGGCTCTGAGACAGCTTCCTGGAAGTGGAGGTCGGGGACAGCAGTGTTCCTCTCGCTCGGTGAGACCTGCCTGCCGCCTGGAGCATGCCCAGAGGCCGAGGGCCCCTCCATCCTTCCCGAGTGCCAGAAGGACCCTCAGCCGGGTTCTCACACTGCCCTCTTCACAGCTGGAAAAGTGAAAGGAAGTATGGATTGAGTCCAGAAAAAGGCAGATCCCTAGGCCTTCAAAAGTATATCAAGATTAAGGGACAAAGAGTCCCTGCAAAATCTGTGGCTGTTTGTCCCAGTGAGGTCCCAATCTACATTTCTTTGCCTTCAGCTGTCTCTGGCATGGTGATGGTTATGATTTTCTTCAGTGAGGGGAGGAAGGTGAAACCCAGACTGACCAGGCTGCTCCACGCTCCCACGCTCAAGGAGAGGAAGAGGCAGAAGCTGCTGGCTTTAAGGGAGACCCTAAGCTCCTTGAGGGGTTCCTCCCACTCTCTCAAATGCACTGGGCCACCCCACACATCCGGGCTTTGTCTCTGTTCCCCTTTTCATAGCACTCCACCTCACCATCCCGGCGTGTCCTGAGCCTCCTCCTTGGAGCAGGACCTAGCTCATCTTTCCTCTGTGAGGACGTCCCTGATGTGCCCTGGGAGTTACCTCTTTCTTGACTCAGCTCCCAGCCTGCCAAAAAAAAAACATAAAACAGGTGTAATGCTTTGCCAATGTGAGCTTCCCTGAAGGAAGATTCAACCTTCTCCAGCTCATGCTCCTAACCCCACGCCCAGCATGGTAAATAGCATGTTATGCACATCACAATTATTTGATGAGCCTGTAAATTCTTAGATTTTTATGACCAAGCCACTTTCCACTCCTTAGAATTCCAGAAACTCAGGCTATATTGTGTGCAGCTGCTTCTGTACGCCATGACGCCAGTCGTACTACGTGAAAATAATGCTGGCGTGATCTTTCAGAGGTTGCCAGTTTCCCTTCCTCCCGGACCCCTCACTGATGCCTCAGCCTAACTGCTCTGAAGTTTCTAGCAGCTACGTGGCTGGACAAAGGACGCTGGTATCATCTCCTGTAACTCTGCAGTGCTGCAATCTTCTGCTTCCCACACCAACCCACTCTCTCTGCCCCAAGCAAGAGCACTGTGCAAACAAGAGAAGCCCTAGGAAGCTCCAGTCCCGGTGACTCAAATCTCAACTTTAGGTCATTCTTCCATGACCTGTGGCTTCCTATTAAATCAGCTTCTTCCCGATGCCAAGTGTCACTGTGGATGGCAGATGCGTACCCTGGTGAGCCACACGTGTCCTGTATGTCTGAGTGTGGGAGTAAGCTCTAAAACCTCCTAGACCCTGTTCTGAGGTGTCAGGAGGGATATTGAGCGTTGCTATTTCCCCTTTTCTGACCACTTTCTGAAGGTTTCCAGCAATGGGGAGTCTAGAAGGAAGGCGAAACAGGAGAGGGGAGAATGCATTCCCTTCTCCCCTTTTCTTTGCTGTTCTCACCAATATCCCTATCAGCGTAATGCATCCAAACAGTAGTTAGGTGAAGCCTCCATCTCCTAATTCCATCCTCACAATGATTTCTTGAGATGCAAGCCAGTAAGCAGCAGGGCTTCCTGCTCAGAGAAGGTCCTTCTCCAAGTGCCTAGATGCCATCTGCAGCTGTATAGACCCTCTTCCTCAGAGGTTGGGACCCAAGCTCTTTAAGAACCTTCTCTTATCTTTTAGGTTCCAGTAGCCTTAATCTCTTCCTTTGTTCCTTAGCCAGGCTGTGGAGCAGCTTCTCCCTACGATTAAATCTCTGTTACTCCATTTGAGGTTTTCAGCCCCTATCACTTATATGACCAGTGCTCACGCTATTAAACTGCTTGTGCTAAAGTATCTAGTGTGATTTTGGTGTTCTGTTTTCCTTCCTGACTAACAATATCCCAAAGTACTTCCTGGTTGTTACCTAGTGGGGAATTCTGGTTTTTTGTTTTGTTTTGGTTTAGTTTGGTTTGGTTTTGGGGAGTTTTTTGTTTGGTTTGGTTTGGTTTGGTTTTTGGGGTTTTTTTTTATTTTTTTAGAAAGAAAAAGCCAAAAAAAGGTAGAAATAATACAGAATTTCAAAACATAACAGTAAGAAATCACTAGTTGATAAATTATATATTGTTATCTTAGAAGTAGTTGTTCAAGTTACAAAATCAAAGTATAAAAAATGAATAATCAGTGACATCACAAACTATTGTTTGATGAACTATCAATAACTTAGTAATGTGGTTATCTATCTTATTCTGAGAAACAGCTCAACAGTTTTAATTTAAAATAGTAACCACCCAATGTAAACATTTCACCAAGGATTTGATAAAAGTTGTCTAAATAGCTTTAGATAAGTCACATGACCTTCTTGAGTTTTAACTTTGAAACAATGAACAGGAGCAAATAATTTGTGTTCCTTACTATGTCCTAAAGCTGCAGCAAAAAAAGTCTGTGTAAAATAGCTCTAAGGTCTATATGAGAAAGTTTCAATCATTAATATAAAAAGTGTGACCAAAAATATGATTGTTTATCAATTTTAAAATTATTACAAGGCTGGGGATATAGTTCAGCAGCATCACACCTGCCTGGCAAGTGTGAGGTCCTAAGTTCAATTCCAGGCTCCAGTAAATAAATAAATAAAAATTGTTTCAGTAAAAAGCAGATTGCTGTTAATCTCCTTTGAAGTAGTCCCCCTTGCTTTGAGCACGTGTTCCCCATTATTCTTGCCACTCTTGAAAGCAGTTCTGGAAGTCCTCTTTCATGAAGTTTTTTTTTCTTTTTTTTTGGTACCGGGGATTGAACTCATGACCTCACACTTGCCAGGCAAGTGCTTATGCCACTGAGCTAAATCTCCAGCCCTCATGAAGGTCTTTATGAGGTATAGTTAAAAAAAAAAAAAAACTCCAGTGAATGCTGCTGCCAACGCCATCGGATAGAAAAGCAGGCTCGTTGCAAGCATGGCAGTGTGTCTCACCTACCTTACCCACCATAGCTGGCACTGTGTGACTTCCAGCTCTTCCCCAAAGGCAAAAGGAACATGAGATACTGAGGCCATCACAGCAGCCATGACACCACAGCTGAAGACACTCACGAAAGAGGACTTCCAGAACTGCTTCAGAAAGTGGCAGAAGCAATGGGATAAATATGTTCAAAGAAAGGGGGAGGATTTCCAGGGAGTTTAGTGGTAATGTGTCATTTATTGTAATAATTTCTTTCAATTTAAATTCACCATATTCTCCAGCTGCACTGTGTAAAAAGACTTTGAATATCAAGAGATTGTGAAAATACTTCTGAGTTTTGATTCCATTAACCTCTGTGAAGAGAGTTCTTCCCACTTGCACCAACTACATGGGAAGTGCTCCAGGTAGGCTGCTTTGTGAAACACATCTTGACAGGAAGAGGATTAAACCTACCATTTCCTGTAGGGATAATAGCATGGTCACCCCTTTTCATAATAAGGTTCCTTCTTAGTGTCACAATGACAGATTGACCAGTCTCTATTGGAGCTGTCAGGGTGAGAAAGCGTTGGAAGCGGTGGTAAGGGGTTCAGTGGGACGAGGAGAGGAAGAATATATTTCTTTGATGTTTGAGGCCATGTCAAGGTGTCATATTTCTACTTAGAACAGCTAAGGAGGGAAAAAACTTGATGGATTAGTAGGAAGTGGGAGTGGGGAAAGAGGTGAAACCATCAATTGCTAAAATTGGCCCCAAACAGGTTTCCTCATTGTTCTGCCAACTGGTTTTGCAATGAATTGGAGGAAATTTGGCGAGATATTCAACCAGGGCACGAACAGTATATTGGGACCAAAATAAACAAATGTGAAGGACTTGGCAGTTTCTCATTGGCTAGTTGAGAAGTGAGCTGTGATACACTTAAATCATGAGCTACTTCTTCAAAGTTTATATAAGGAAAATTAAAATAAGGCCACAGAGCAAAAGTTGTGCCCCTAAACTCTGAGAAAAACTATCAAATAGGAAATTCATTTATGAAACACAAAGCACTAGAGAGTAAAAGGTAGAATACAGTCAAACATTTAAGATGATGTAGCATACAGTCAACTTACTGAACTCAGTGGTTTATTCCCCAAACTCTGTGTAGACGGTGCAAGCCTTCTGGTAAGCAGAAATATTTTTTCTAGGAAACAAAAAAATCCCTGAGACCCAGGCATTGTTATATTTTCTTAAACGAGTATATATGAATGAACAGAGATTCTAACAATTTATGTACTATGATCCTATCAGGAACTTGGATAAACCCTGGAACTTTTCAGGATAATATACATAAAGGTGTCATTTGAAATACATGGTATTACAAAAATAAATTATCTTGAAATACAGTTTTACAAATATTTAGAAAATGGAGTTGTGAGATACACACACACACACATATAAATATTTCTTTATTAACACAGAAAATAAGATTCTTCCTCTAAATCATGATCATGTAAAACATGAAAACAAGAAAATAGCAACTGCCCATAACTTCAGTGGGAGCCAGAAACAGACCAACCAATTTTTAAGGATTGAAAAAAAAAAAAATCTAAGAGGACAGGAGACCAGAGAAATAAGAGGAAGACCTAGAAAGTTATAAACTCTTTTATGGCATGTCTTAGCAGCCTAAGAATCATTTCACATTATTCATATATTCTTTCATTTCTCTGATACAAACTGTCTAATGAACACACTTGTGAAAATTTTTAGGTGGCCTTGGTCTGGAGAACAAAATAAAAGTTCTCATAAGTAGACACAAATGAAAGAATAGAGGAACCCAGAGAAAGGAGAGAAGCCTTTGATGAAGAATATAAACAAAACCTAGAATATATGAAACAGATCCAAAGAGACTATCAGGAAATTAAAAACTCCATTGAAAGCTGGCAAAACCTTTTAACAGAAACTAAAGACAAACTTTCAAAACTTGAAGATAGATTTGCAAAGTATGATCGTGAAAGGAAGGATCTCTTAAAAATAACAAGGAACCAGGAAGCAATGATACAAAGGCTAGAAGATGACAAGAGGATTTATAACCTAAGAATAAAATATGTGAATGAAGATGCAGCAACAAAT
>PVLA01009083.1:7417-79995 GCA_004027455.1 Hydrochoerus hydrochaeris
AGGGAGGGGAGGGGAGGGGGAGGGAATAGACCGGAGACCGGAAGGGAAGGAAGGGAAAGCTTTGCACCTGTTCTGTTCTCCAGGAAGGTTCCAGTCTATTCCACCTTGGACTTTCAGGACCTCTGGGGCTTGCAGATAGTAAGACCTCACAGGTCAGGCTGCAGAGAAGTAGTGGAGGGAGGAGAAGAGACGTTCAGATCTCTGTGCTGCAGCCCTCGCTGCCCAAGGCCTGTGGTCTTCAGGACCCAGATTTCCCCCAGGAGTCAGCACTGTGACTTTCACAAGAAAGCTGTCCTCCTGCATTGGCAAGTGCTAGTCCAGGACTATTTCGGTCACTGTGGGAGTCTAATTGTGTCTGCTGGCTGGATTTGCTCTGCCAGTTGCCAGTTTGCCATGTCTAGACACTGAAAAGAACAGGACAAGGTGACAAATTCAGTCACCAGCCATCCCAGATGGAAGCAGGATGTGGCTGCAATGAGAAGACCCAACCTGGAAAATGTCACCACACATATGGGGAAGGCCTGCCTCAGCTCCGTGGGCTGCACCCTGCTCCTCCAATGCCGTGCTGGGCCCTGGGCTCAGCCCCTGTACCTGCAGGTTGCAGAGCTCAGCACAGGTTGGCTTCCGTCTATGGCTTTAGCGCCCCCTAGTGGAACACATAGAAAGAGCTGCACATTTAAACCTCCCATGTCGCACCTTGGATCTCACTAGTGATTTACTGGAATGGTGTTGCTAGGGCCAAAGCACATCATTCTAAGAAAACTGAAGGCGTATTTTGGATAAGCATCTCTCAAAGCTTCAGAAGGTAATGACAGAGCTGGAGGCCAACAAGTTAGCGTTTGTCTTACCGATCTGGGGACGGGGGTGGTAGACTGGCTTGGGTGACTGGCCTATGGCCACAGGGAAGGTCCCAAGGCCCGTAGAGGTGCAACTCGCCAGCTTCTGGCTGTCTTCCGGCAAGCTTCTTGAGAAATCAGGTAAGTGATGATCCCTAATCCATGTCTGCAGCTGAGTTGATTCCATTTCATGTGGGCAAAGCTTGTGCTGATGAGCATACGATCCATTAAATAGCCTGTGCGTCTCAAACTGCCCATATGAATATTTTCCCTTCATTTTAAAAATCAGTTTTCCATTCCTCTACTTTTGAAAAAGTTCAAATTGCTATTTCCAAACTATGCTGCCAGATGCAAATGTCTGAATAAACTTATTTTCCTAAGCCAGTGCTGGAAGAAATCTGTCTGGTCTCTCAAAAAGGTCCCTGGCTCCCCAGCACCCATGCATCTGTGCTAGCTGGGCATTCACTGCTATCCCCCTTTGCAGCTGCCCAGGTCCCTGGGTTCTGTCTCCTCACAGAGCTGCTGCAGCCTGGGGTCTGCAGTGTGGCTACATGTTTGACCAAGGACACTGAGCACAGCCTGACACCCTGCACTGTCACACAGCTAACAGTGTTTTTGCCACTGTTATTGCTGGGAGAATGGGGGAGCAATTATCTGGTGTGATATGCAGTGTCTGAGTACTTAAGACAAAACAGTAAGAACATCACTATGAGGGCAGCTGGAACTCTCTGTTTTGGTATCACATCTGTAGACAGAATGAGTTCTAGGTGTCTGGAGAGTTGTTAGAAATATAAAAGCACTGACTAGGGGTTACACACACACACGCCTGGGATTCTCGAGGCTGGGCTGAGGTGTCCCTGGCCAGTCAAGCAGGAGACAGCACTTGCTGCGTCTGTTCTTGGGCAGCCCTCAACGTCCTTTGCTCTGAGTGGAGAAGCCAGTGTTGCCACAATACAACGTTTGGGAGAGCAAATCGATGGGGACAAGGTGTGAGACAGAGACGCTGCTGTCAGAAGGGGGTTCCAAGGAGGGCTGAGGGGCAGCCAGAGGTGCTGCAGGCCTCCAAGAGGCTAGGTCGCCACTCAGCAGAAACCCAGGAAAAACTGCACCCCAGCTGCCTCTAAGAATGGCGGATGCCAATGGGGACGGGGACAAAGGGAATTGTTAGCATCCTTTAAAGCTTACAAGTCACACTGCTATGATGTAAACAATCCCCCAAAAGTTCACACATTGGAAACTTAATTCCCAGAGGGAATATTAACGCCATCTAGAAACAGGACTTTGGGAGGTTACAGTGGAGGGTCACCAGGGCGGAGGCCCCACGGAGTTCACGTTTTTAAGAAGAGTTTGAGCTGGTTGCTTGTTCTGTCTTCCATACAATTCCCTCTCCTGCACAAGAGGCAAAAAGGCAGCCCTGGGTAGATGTTGAGCAGATGTGAGCATCAGGCTCTTGGGAGTCCCAAGAACGTAACTAAATAAACCTCTGAGCTTTATCACCGAACTCCAGTGTTCTGCGATAGCATCAGAAACAGGCTGAGACACAAATTGTGTGGAGGGAATATCAGCTGGGTGCGGTGGCACACACCTGTAATGCCAGCCTGAACTGCAGAGGGAGACCCTGCCTCCAAAAACACAAAAAATAGGGGACGTCTAAATCTGGATTTCCCCAATGAGCAGTTTCAGTCTTACTGCAAGCAACTCAGGACAGAATTAAACTGGAAAGAAGAGGAAAATCTGTGAAGACAGAGTGGTTGGGGGTAGGGATTGGGAGATAATAGCTAAAGGATAGTGCTTTGTTTTGAGGTGACAAGAATGATTGAAGTTTGATTGTAGTCATGTTTGTACCACTCTGTCAATATGTCCCAATCTACCAAACCATGCACTGTGTAAATCGTAAGTATGCAAAGTTTAGTTCAATAAAACTATTACTTGAATTAAACAAAGAAACTCGAAAACGGCCTTCAGTACTCCGATTTTGTTTTGGGGTTTTTGCTTTGTTTTTTGAGTGCATGTTTTCACTATGCACTGCAGGCTGGCCTTGAACCTTCTACAGAATAGAGCCAGGCTGATCTCAAACTCACAGTGATGATCTTCCTGTCTCAGCCTCCCAAATGCTGGCATTACAGGTGTGTGCTACCATGCCCGGAAGCCTTCAATCCTTTGAAAGAGAGACAAGGAACTGAAGAGAAAATGAATTTGTACAGTAACATCAAAATGGGAATTAAGCCGTTATCTTCTGCAAACCCATACTCCTGGGAAAGCTGGTTTGAATCAGAGAACAGTTGGCTCTGGGACCAGGCAATTCATTTATGAGTCAAGGCAACTGTCGTACTTTTGCCAGGGTCTGCCTTACCAGCTTCTAGCCAAGGCAGTCACGGTCTAGGTCTTACCTGAAGGATGTGAAGAGAATCAAGAATCAGATGGGCAAGGGGTCCCAAGAGACTGCCTGGAACCAGGACAAAGGGATTGTGGGCTTTGACCACCTCAAACAGGAAATGCTGGCTCACAGCACTGGCAAAATCAGGGGCTGTGGTCACCAGAGCCTGGGTCACAGCATGTGTGACTTACCTGATGCAATAGTCTTAGATTTCTGGTTTATAATCTGGTCGCCATGCATGCATGGCCCTAAACAGGGAAAACAGTTACAATTACTTCTGTTATTTTCTGGTCTTTTTTCCTTTTTGGTACCAGGAATCAAACTCAGGGCCTTGTGCTTGCCAGGCAGGCATTGCACCCCTGAGCCACACCCCTGGCCCAACAATCACTTCTGGAAGAACATGAACCCTGATCATCTTGCAGGTTAAGGTGCGTATTTTACACCACTGCTCATCACTGCCAAGATGTGATAAAGGTATGTTCCACTCTGAGCACTACTGGTCTTAAATAAGTCAACAATGGCCAGAGAAGTTAGGTCAAGGTGAGTTTATTGTCCAAATAGCATAACCTAATTGCATTCAACACCATTTTCAAATCCACCTTCAAATCCACCTTCACACTAGTCAGAAGAACAGGTTATTACTTTTTAAAATGTCGTGACACTGACCAGATAAAACCTCTTCAAAGGCAGCTGACTACATCTCATCATCATCATAGCCAATACAACATTTTTCCCATACTTCCTGAAAACCTCTTTTGCTCACACCGATCATGCTACTTTAGCACTTTCTAGCATCCCGACCAAATAAACACCCACACCTCTTATAGAGTACACTGTGAGAGAATAACATTGACTTGATATGGCGTCACACTTGTTTTAAAGCAAATTAAAAGAAGAAGAAGAAAAAAAATCCAAGACAAGAAAACTCAGAGAGATAGAGAGATCTGAGGTACGTGACACAAGGGTAATGAACATAATGGAAAAAATCCAATGGCCTGGTGATGGGCTGGGACGTTTGAGTTGGCCAGCAGGAAGAACTAAAACCAATTAAAAATAAAAGAGAACCTTTTTCTTTTCCAAGGACAGGCACCTGTTAAAATACAATGGACACTGTAATGGCTACAGTCAGTAAGGCACTTTATTCCCCAGAGAAGGCTGCAGAGGACTGGAGGCTGCAGCTACAGCGCGCACTCACGCATTTGCTGATGGCTTCCTCAAACCTGAGCCAAGAACAGGGTCTGATAGCCCAGCCATGTTTAAAAAAGCGGAGACGCACGGAGATGGGAGATCAGTCCTGGCAGAAGTTACCTGGTGTGAGGAAGCAGTAAGCGTCTTCTCAGGTCTCGCTACGCTACCGCGCACTGACGGAGCACTGCACCCTCAGCTCTCAGAAGCTGCTTTGAGTCTCCACCAATAGAAACTGCCTCTGTCTACAGCTATGGAAGGTTTGTTGGCTTCTGGGACTTCACTGTCTTGGCATTAATTTCCCTTTTAAAGCTATTCCCCAGGTTGGACTGTCTCAAAGATAAACAGAGAGGAATCCTTTTGGCTTCGGAGTCCAGTGGCCTACTCAGACTTCTTCCTCCTTCCTCCCGCCAGTTCCCACACTATCAACAGTACCTTCTTGAACTAGAAAAACAGTATTTACAGGACATAAGGTGCAAGTCTTTTCCCAGCACTGTTCCCAATGGTCCATGGAGAGGAAAATCTGCTGCCCTCTGAGGAAGTCCTGCAACTTTCACCTGTCAGTCCCGTAGCCCCCCAAGTCCCTCCAAGGCAGGGCCAGACAGCAGGACAGTTGCCAAGCTCCTGCTGAGGAGTTGCCCATCCTGCCAGCAGTACCCTAACCTGACTGATCAGAGGCAGAAGAGAGCACGCAGACCAAAGTTCCCCTCATTCCATTCAGTGAGCTTCTGGGCAGCCTCACAGAGCCACCCACGAAGGGGTGGCTGAAGGAACTGCCCCTCAGGTCCTCCTGCAGGCTTCCTGGCTTTTCTGAACCTGCAAGGAATTTTCTTATGCTTAGCATTTATTTTTGGCTTACTAGGTTTTCTCTCCCCAAGGGTTTGGTCAAAACAGAAGGGTCAAAATTTGGCAGGCAAGGGGAACAACTCAGCTCCCACTGATGGAGAAAAACAAATGGAAGAAATAAAGAAGAGACAACAAAACAAAAAAAGACCAGAATAAAACTAGAATCCCTCTAGCAGGGAGTAAGAAGGGGAAAGGGGCCAGAGAGAGAGAGAGAGAGAGAAGAGAGAGAGCTCAAATCCATAGGGAGAACTGAGCCCCTCTGGGATAAAAACTCCTACTAAAGAGGCCAAGCTCCAGGGAAATCAATCATTCTGGGGGTCCAGGCTCCCTTCTTCTGTATAAGCAGGGAGCAGGCAGCAAAGCCAGGCAACCCCACATCCACAGTCAAACTACACTCCAAGGATAGGAAAGAGGAAGAGCTAGATGGGTCCAGGACACGTGGCCTCCAGGAACAGTGGACAGGGACCTGGTGGCTTGTTTATTTGTCATGTTCTTGCATTTGCTACTTCTGTTTAAGCTCAAAGGTTGGCTACTGTTCAATAATGTGCATCCCGTCTTCTCAATGGGCTTCATGTCTCCTGAGGACTCCAGGTTTAGGCCTTCCTGGTACTATGGGACTCCCTGGGGACATGAAAGGTGTCCTGTGCCGTGAGGACTCCGGATGGAACACTGGCTAACCACCAGCTGCTCACCTTTGCTCTCCCAAACTTTCACATTCGCCACCTAACGCCCCTCTGGAAACTCCTTGGTATTTCAGGGTTGCACTCACTCGGGAAGTCCTGAACATCCCACGCGCCCTCCACAGAGACTGGCTCATGTGCAACTGCGGCCTTACATAGGAGCACGCCTCGGCTGCCCTCAACCTCCGTCCTGTACTCATCTGACGCCTCTCACCTGTCCATCCTGCCCTGCCCCAGCTGTGCGGCACCCCTTCCATGCCACCTCGCAGGGGACCTGATGGGAGAATCAACACCAGGAATGCTGCAGACTAATCAACCTGCAGCTTCAGGAAGCCTCGGAGACGATCCAAACCTGAGGTATCTATCAGGGAAGGGAGCAGACAGAGAAGAACCCGGAGGCTGTGGAGATGAAGGGGCCTGAATGCAATAGAAAGCCCTGGCCCCACAGGGCGAGGACTGCGCTCCTCCTCCCGGGAGCCTGCTGGGACTCTTCCCGGCAGCTTCCTGGGAACTCGTGCCCCTGTGGGACTCATGGCTTCCGGTCCCACTGCGTGGGTGTCCGTGGAAACATCTGCCGTGTGCGTGTGTGTATGTGTGGAAGGGAGGGAGGCGCCCTTGGTTCAATGCATTTTTTCCATCATGATGAGGATACCGGAGTGAAACTGTAACTTGGTGACCTTCATGACTGAAAAAGTCCCTGGGTATGGAGACCCCGGGGACAAACGCCCCTGCGTACCACAGGAGGGGGTGTCCAGCCGCCCCTCTTGTGCTCTGCTCCTCCCGCCAGTAGGTTCCTAAGTAGAAACTGTATGGTTGTGAGGTATTATGAAAACAAAACTGTGAATCACTGTCCTGTGTAGTATTGATTTTGTCCAGTAAACCTGAGGTAAAGAATACTCTGTCTTTGAAGAATGTGATCAGAGGAAAACAAAAACAGAAAAATCAAAAAGAAAAAAAAATTAAGAAAAATCATGAATACGCTACTAGAAGAAAACAAACTATGGAAGAGCTTTTCCAGTACAAAGAACTCATATCTTAACCATCTACTTCAGAACTTGAATTTAAGCGGTAAAATAATATATTATAAAAATGTTTATAAAATAGCAGCACACTCTGTGAACATTACAGCTAGGTACTGTTAATGTGAATAAGGATGAACGATCTTAGCTTCTTAGCAGCGCAAAAAATAATAATAATAAACTGAACAAAATAAAATGAAAGATAAGAGACCCTTAGATGTTTCTCCATCTTCAACCCTCACGCTATGAAACAAGGCAGAATCTGCGTATAAAATAACTCTTCGAAGTAGCACTGTTCTGATTTTTCTTTTTTTTACTTAAAAAAGCAAATATTTTAACAAATAGCTTCATTACCTTTCAATTACCATTGTGCAAAAAAAAAAAAAAAAATCAAAAAACCCAAGTTGTGGCTCCAACCTCTAACTGAATGCCTCTAAGAAGTGGAGAGAAAAAGGAAATTCAAGTACGCTGAATACAACTTTGTAATAAAATTAACAAAAACCAGAAAAGGGGACAAAGTGCCACACCCTGATGTTCAGCCATCTGTCTCTGCACCAGCAATAACTTTTCTTTCCATGTCCGAAGGAGAAGGCTACAGATGGGAATTCAGATCCTTCTATGCTGTAACAATGGTAACAGAGCGGTCTGGAGGTGTTTCCCAGGAATGTTGTGACCTGATCGGAATGTCAGCGGCAAGGACTGTCTCCTGAGCCCTGGTAGGGATACCAGGGCTCTCTGTACCAGAGAATATCAGATTCGGGAAGTGAATAAAACCAGACTTGGGGCAGGAAGCAAAAGGGTAAAGAGAAGAGGGAAGGAGTATTCAGCGTGATTTGCATAAACCATCCCATCTACCCCTTGGGAACAATTCTTCAAAGTGCTTTTTCTAATGGAATGGTTTATAACAATGCTAAGCTGCGGACCACACATGCCAATCAGCACCAGAAAAAACCCCACAGATTTTTTCCTAATCAAGGATTCCAAGGTCACCTCACCCTCTTTGGCAGAAGAGAAGATTCCCTTCCGGGTCCCACCCTACGTTTCTGTCTGCCTCCATTTCAGAAGAGTTTTGGCCACGGCCCATAGCTGAGTTTCTCCACTAGCTAACAATACAACGGTATCTGCAATGAACAATGTTTGGAAGAAGGAAGTCACCAAACATGAAGCCTGGGAGCCTATCACCTGTGGCCCACGGGCAAAATGCAACATCTTTTAGGTAGCAGCTACTGTGGATAGCACAAGTACAAATGCAGAAACCCACCGATGCTCCTGCTTGGTAACGCACAGCTTGGCAGGAAGGTGTTTCCACATGCAAACGGTTCGGTCACGTGGACAGACTGTTGTACCTCCTCCCCACCATGTCCCTCCTTGTTTCTAATTCCTTCTTGAGTTCATTGCTTTGCAATCTAATGTTGCCATAGATGGCACTTACAGTTTCTTGCAATTATTCTAAAAGGGGCCTATGTGCTAGTTCCACATCATCAACAGTCTCCTTTAATTGGTTCCCATATTGCAGGTGTACATCTTCTAGCTACTCTGCAGATTTTCTCTTAAGTATTTTACTATTACTTTTACACAAACAGTAACTTCGAATATACAAGGGATTCCCTTATGTTGTACTTTGAATAGGCACCAAATGCTTTTAATTATATCGTTTTCATAGGACCTTTTTCTCTCACTTCTAAAAGATCTTTAAATATGATCTAGGTGGGGGGCAAAAAAATTTTTTTTTAAAGTTTCATCCTAAAACACAAAAGAACAAAACACAACCAGAAAGAGGCGAGAGCAGATGGTGACTGTGCCTCTTCTGCAGGGCCCGCAGGGCGTCCTCACAGGTCGATGTCCCGCACGTCTGTGGGCGTGGTGGCTTGGTCCAGTTCGTCCTCTGACTTAGTTCCGTCACGCTGCTCCTGACGGAACTGCTGCAGGCTGTTGAGCAGCACAGCCTCGATCTGCTCCTGGCAGGCTTTGAGACAATCCTAGGGGAAGGAGTGGGACCAGACAAGAGCTGTGAGTGAGACAAGTGGGCACGGAGCACTTCATGAAGACCACAGACTGAGTTTCACTTGCACAATTCTGCTCATTTTCCAGCAGAACTAAAGGAGTGCTGGTCTCCAAGTACCATAGCCAGTGGGGTGCACGGGCCTACTGCATCACTGGCTGCAGGGAGCTGGAAGGAGTCACAGTGTCTCACTCATCCCGAACTGCCCTAGTCACAACGCACATCTTAGCAGGAGCCCGTGTGCGCCTTACTCTGAGAAGCACTGGGCCAGATGATGGTCCACCTCAGCACAGGCAGTGCCAGCTCACAGAGGAACACCCTTGGGCTTTCTGCCCAGGGCAATGGTAGGGCAAGGGGAGGCCCAGCAGCTGCCTCACCAAGAGCCAACTGGTCCAAAGATCAGTTAGTATGGGAAAAGTTGGACTGAACCATCTGTGTAAGTGTTCAGTAACAACAAAATCCTGAACTTTTTGCTTAATTTCTCATAAAAACACAATACAGAATGTTTATGAAATTCTGGACGCTTGAGCTTGTCCAATTTGGGAATAAGCAGGAATTTGCAGTGTTGCTTTTATTAGTCTATATTTGGTAGGGAAAATCTACAGTGCATCTGCCCTAGGCAGAAGCTGTTATTATCTGGATGACACGGAATGCAGCGTCAAGCCATGGCTGTCACCAGAAGGGACTGTGGCTCCCAGGAGGAGCCTGCTCCTGGCAGGTACTGCCTCTCCGCAGTGTGCTGCTTCCTGCATTCTCCCAGAACCTTACATATATGGAGAATGTGCCAAACCCCATCTCTCTTTCCTCCTCCGGTTTAGTACACATTTCCCCTGTGTGTGTTTCACTAGAAATTTTTCACCACCTGAGGTTGCTATTCTGCCAAGTGCAAAGTATTATCTTTATTTTCCAAAGACCTAAAATAAAGTTGGAGTTAGAATCCAAGTTTCCAGACTTGCTTCCCAGTTCCAATTTCCCTTTTCCATCTCTCATCTATCCACATTTCAAACTACAGCTTTTTGTGAAATTTAAGATGAAGAACATGACAGACTGAGGGCTAAGAGCAGAGATACAATTCCACCTGAAACATCAGAATGATACAAGGCCTGTGATCCCAGCACTAGGAAGGCTGAGGCAGGAAACTGCTGTGAGTACAAGGCCAGGTTGGGTTACATAGTGAGACTCTGTCTCAAAAAACAAACGAACAACGGGGAAGAGAGCGGTGTGTGCTGCCTACCCACTGTAGCACATAGGAGCTAAACTCTGACTGTCATTTCTCTATATGGAAAATAAGGAAGACAAAATGCTCTGCGATGAAGAGGAACTGAGATAACATATGATCAATAAGTGATTATTATTTATCACATAACAATGAGAGGGACCCTTCTCCAGTAGCTGCCTGTGATATTGGGTCACAAGGGCCACTCTTGTAGCTCAAACTGTCTGACCTGGGTAAGGACCAGCATTTACTCAGGGTGGGTGGTGGGGAGCTCTAGGTCTGACACGGGGAGAGCAGTCACCATGTATGTGCTTGCCTTCAACTGTACACTGATCTACTCTGACCAAGGCCCTCAAGAGGAGGGCAACACCCTGCAGTCCCTTCTCCGGAGGGTTAGAGCCACCAATTAAGAGGACACATGCAGGAGGGGCAGGTAGACCTCAGGTCCAGCCAGGAACACATGCGCAGGAAGCTGCACAGAGGACGAGGGAGCAGTCAGGCTACATAATGAACACACACATCCTTTCTCTTTCCCTCTCTCCTGTTTCAACCCAACCATCGTCGACTCGACCTTTGATCCTTCCTCTTGGAAGAGAAAAAGGAAGACTAAAGCAGTTACCCCAGAAAAGAAGGACTTCAACCCCAGTCTTTGCTGCCTTTTGGCTTCCCCTTGGGACAGGACAGGCTGCTAACCATGTCGGGGCTCCCCACCCAACTCTCCTTGGGGTCTCACATCCACCCTACTTTGTAATGGTCAGCTTGGCTTTTTTCCCCTTCACTGGTGCTAGGGACAGAACAAAGGTCTTGGATTTTCCAGGCAAGTACTATACCACCGAGTTACTTGTCTGCTCTTCTGCTTTGTCTTCTCTTCCTCCTCCTTTTTGTTTTTCTTTTGAAATTTTATTTTGAGAAAGGATTTTATTCCAGCCTGGCTTGGAACTTTTGATCTTTCTGCCTGAGCTTCCTGAAGAGCTAGGATTACCACATTTGGCTGTCAGGTTGACTTTCAACTGCATGAGTCCTTCAGTCAGGTGAAAACCTTCTTCAGAGCCTGTCTTGCATGAATGCCTTCAACATTTCTACTTTCTGTAGGTGGAGCAAGTGGCACCCCTGCCTGGAGATGGCACACAGGCCCTGCGTATTAACAGTTTCACTTAACCCTGCAGAAGCTTCCTATCTCCCAGAGGCGTGTGGATTTCGGGGAGTACTGGGAAGTGAAGGGAGACAAGGCTGCAGGGACGGTATCTGCCACCTGACCCTGCACTCTAATGCCCCCCAACTCTGTCTCACAGATCTGAGATAGAAGGTGTGGGCCTGGAGCTGGGGCAGCTGTTACCCCTTTCTCCAACCCAGCCACACTTGCTGCTGGGAGACCACACAGAGGCCAGGGTGGAGTCAAGAGTACCCTCAAGGGGGCAGAACCACCAGACCACATACTGTTCCTAATCACAGAATTGAGAGAACTGGGAGGCCCAAGGGGCCCACTGGATCACATGGGTGAATATCCTCATTTTCTGGCAGGGAGTTGAAGCCCAGAGAGCCAGCGTGGCTTGTCTCTTCCCTATGATGTGGAATTAAACCTGAGCCTGGCTTAATAAGGCTCTGCTCCAGGTGGGCCAAGTGGCATGTGCTTGGAATCCCAGCCCCGGGGGAGGCTAGGCCTGAGGATCACTGTGAGTTCGAGGTCCGACTTCACTACAAAGTGAGACCCTGTCTCAAAACAACCAACCAAACAAACAAAGGCAAAACTAAGAAAAGACAAGAGACTAAACCATGAAATAAGGCTGGGCTCCAATTTTGGAGCTTTCTCCTTGTGTACCTCTGCCTCTTCCAGGCTACAGGAAGGATCTATAAGCCAGAGTGTCTCTGAAGACAGAGCCAAAGTGGCCAGAGGGAGAAAAGGACAGTGCCCCCAAGGCCGAGATGCCTGGGATGTGAGGGCCGACGACCACAGGATTGCAGCCTGGCGACAGGCTCCTATGGCACCAGACCTTGTGCTAAGATGCTCCAAATTAAGCTGATTAAAAGGAAAGCCATAATGCTCGTCTGTCAGCCAGACAGGTGGCACTCCACAGCGCTGAGGTCGGGCAGCCCTCCAGTGCCAGGACACGGCCCTCTCCCGCCCCTCCCTCGCAGCCTCCCAGCCCCTGCCCAGCCCCCAGCCCAAGCCCTAACAGGGTGTTTGTGATCCAGCTTGGTCAAGGGACTCAACTTCCTCTGCTAGCTGGCTCAGGCCCCATGCCCTGCACCCTCCTCTGCCTCCATGAATGGGACGGCGGAACTCCTACCATGAGCCTAGTGTAACTGCATCAGGCATTGTCACCACACACGCACAGCACTCAACAGGGGCACAAAGGGCTGAATGAGCCCCAGGCCCTGGCCAACTCAGACAGAGACAACTTAGGAAACTATCTCATTCTTCCTTTCTTCGAAGGTTGTTTGGCTGGGTTCCCTGCATACCAAATGAGGCCGCTCAGGCAGGGAGCAGGGAAAGGAGGCGCTGTTCTAGTCCACCTCCGCACCCCCAGCTCCCTCTTCACCAGGGTCCTGACCACAGGCCTGGAAGGTCCTCAGGCAGTCACACCACGTGTGCTCAGAGTGCACCGGGCTTCTGGCTAACAGGGAGACACACAGGGTGCTGCGGACCCAAACAGTTTATGCTCCAAGGGGAGCCTTCTTCCACTACCCGATTATCTGATAGTCACAGTTATCTGAAATGCCAGGTCAACCCTGAGAAAAGGACATCTGGAATCTTTTCTGAGCCATGCTTAAGAATGTGACCAAGAGTTCTGATGCTACCGAGATAGAAAAGGCTCAACATAAGGACCAGATGACCTAGAGACCACACCTCTTCAGCTAAGCATCTTCCAGTAACCTCACACGTTCTCAATTCTACTCTTAACTCATCAAAGTGTCATTAAATGTGAAAAGTCATTGACTCAAGGCAAGATAAAGTCAGGCAACACGCAGCGGACCCCGGTATAAATTCTGACAAATACACGTATTACAGTGATCAACACAGCTTCCAGCAGACACAGATGAATGAGAGCACACTTGAAACCCGCCTGCCCGCCCTTTGTCCTCCACTGCTTCCTTCCTCCTCTCCCATTCCAGCATTGCTCCCAGGGACTGTGCTGGGCTCTGATGAAAGCTGAGACTCATTCAAGGGTCCTATAGACAAGTGAGCAGTGAGGTAAACGTTGGCACAGGGTGTGAGCGCAGTGCCGAGGGACGGAAGGGGAACCCCAGTTCTGCGGGGGCCGGGCCGGTTGGTCTTGCTCTGATTTACCCTTAGCAACGGAAGCCTCTGTAGAAGTCCACCGAAGCCAGCCTATTTGGCTGTTGTCTGTTTTTAGCACTATTAGGACTGGAAGGGAAAGCACTTAAAATACACCACCCTCTGAGACTCTTCTTCCCTGAAACACTATCAGCCTGCTCACTCAGCTTTCTCTCTGGAATGGAGCTTTCCAGTTTACTTTGGCAACCAGATGAAGTAGCAAGGTCCACTTTCTCAGAACCCCGTGGTCCCTCCTGTCCCAGCTAACTGCAGATGGCCAGTGAGAAGGAGCAACTTGTCTGGCTGTCTCATCACGGCCACTCAAAGTGGGAGTGAGCACCACGAGTAGGAAGACCGGGGCTCTGGTGAGGTATGGGTGTGGGGACAATTTTGCAATCCATCCAGCTCTTCCGGTTCCTGGCAAAGGGCCCAGGGGGTAAAACTGGTCTGGGATCTGCGTGTACTTGAGCTGTCTAGTGAGAACTCAACAGAAACAGGTACTCTGTACTTTGAGGATGTTGTACACACACACATACACACACACACACACACACACATGCACGCACACACACAGTATGTATGTACATGGATTACTGAAACAAAATATGTAACGTAAATTTTACCATTTTCCATTGGCATTCAGTGCATCCACATGGTGGTCAGCCACCAGAATTCTTCCTGTCTGGAACTTCTCATGGTCCCAAACAGAAACCCAGTACCCTCTACACGCTAGGTCCCCATCTCTCCTCTGTCGAATCCTGGTCACTTCCTCCCACCTCCCATCCCTCTGCACCCAACTCTTCTGGCTGGGTACCACATACAGCTTTTGTCTGTTGTGCTTGGCTTACTTTGCTTAGTGTTGATACTTCCAAGGCTCAGGCACACTGTAGCAATGTATCAGAATTTCATGTTTTTGAAGGCTGAATAATATTCTACTGCACGCACATTCATACCACATTTTGTTTCTTCATTTCAAAAGAATTTTCTATTGCCAACTGTACTCTGCTGAGAGACCTGATTTTTATATTAGTTCCTTCCTTTGAATTGATGGAGTACTGTACTTACATAGCACTCATTTACCTATGGTCTGAACTTGCAGGGATTTTGCATACACTACCTGATTCTCACTATAATCAGTAAACTCCTTGAGGCGAGAGCCTCATGGTCTATTCTCCATGTCCCACACCCAGCTTTCAAGGTGGTGCCTAGGGACCATGTCTTGAGCATCTCTGTGCCTCATAATGCACCAGTGTGCAACAACAGTCTTCAGAAAGTCTGCTCAGAAGTGAGTGGAGAGCAAGCGCTCGAGATACACCATGTTTTGATTTAAGAAATGGTAAGCGCAGCTCAGGAACCAAAACTTCCCTCCCTCCAAGTGCAAGTGTGTTCTCAGCCCCAGCCACCATGCTCTGCTGGACCTCAGTGCTGCAGACAGCATGGTTGACAGGCAGGAGATGTGGCCCTGGGAGGCTGCATAGCCTGGATCAGTTCAAACTCTCCCACTAAAAACATTTCTGGGGAGCATGTGCAAGTCTCCGGGGAGCAGAAGCTGGCTTGGAACCATTCAAATGTTTATCTAAACAAGGGGTATGAATTTTGTAGTCTATTAACTCTATGCATGCTTGGTTTTTAATATCCAAATATCTACTCCTGCTCCCATGTGAGAATAAGACAGAGACAAGGATTTCTGTTTAAAAAGCAAGGCAGAGGCCCCTTATAAAAATGAGGTACCTTAGTCCAGTATGGTGGTACACCCCTGTAATCCCAGCACTGGAGAAGCTGAGGCAGGAGGACTACCTCAACTTCAAGGTCATCCTGAGTTACATAGTAAGATCCTGTCCCCCACCCGCCCCCCCAAAAAAAGAAAGAAAAAGAAAAAGACAAAAGATACCAACCCAACTGCTGTGATTGCTAAGCAATAAACTGGGTCAAGAATACCTTGAATGGATTTGTGGCACAGTATCCATAAAGAGCAGACAGTGCCTCCAGTATGAGATGGCAGGAAGACAGACAGGTTGTCAGTCATGAAAACAAGGACAGTGACACTCCAAGTAAAGGGGACAGAGATAGAAAGTGATCTGGGAGAAGGCTAGAGACTGGCTGGAGTGATCAGCCAGAAGGAACAGGTCTATAAATATCTCAAAGAGGTGATGATGCCCGGAGGTCAACTCTTGTCAGGGCCATTTGTGTCTCCAGGGGCTGAGGAAGGGCCTGTCTTCAGTTGGCTGGGAATCCTACTTATAAGGCAGTCTTAGTAGGAGATACTGAGAAAAGGAAATGGCCCTTGCTATAAATGTTCGGCTCTGTCCATGATTTTTCTCTGGAGGATTAGAAAAGCAGGATTAGAAAATTCTTCATGAATGCGCTGGAAGAGGCTTTGCAGTCTGTATTTTGGAGCCCTGAATGAAAAGGCCTATCTAGAAACTAGTTTAGAGAAGGACCCAGGATTTCTCCCATCAGGCCCTGCAGCACCTGTCATTCCTTCTGAGCGGGCAGCAAGTGCCAAGGAAACTATAGGTGGGTGGGCAAGACAGCCAGTAAGCCACAGCCTAGAGCTCTGAGGCTTAACCTTCTGCTCCACAGCTCCTGGGAGGTGGCAGCCCCAGCATGCATATCACGTGATCCCAACTCAATAAATCCTCACACAGGGCACTCTAAATTCCCCCGGAACATCCGGAGGGTGTCATCTCCAAGTTCCCCTGCATTCCTGAGCCTCTCCGCGGTGACGCCCAAGTGCTACAGAGTTACCACCCCTCTCTCGGCTGCCTTTCAACCAAAGGCCTTTTCCAAACAAAAAGATTCTGGGAGTTGCAGTAGAAGAGCATGAAGTTTCCAGGCTGGAGTCAGAGCTTAGAGGCTGGAAGCCCAGCTCTGCCCTTGCCCATGGTCCCTCAGGAAGCTTCTTACTGCGCTCTGAGCCACCTCTGGGGACCTCTGGGCACAGACCCTGTCCAAATGAGAAATCAGGGCCTCCCTGCACTCTGGTCTGTTTCAAAAGCTTTTTGCTAAAGAGCTTCAAATTCTGGCAACCAGAAGCAACTACCTCTGGGCCGCTCAGAGAATGGAAAAAGTCGATAGCTAATAATAGTGTCTTGAATTTGCCCAGCGCTTTATCTTTTCAGAATTCTTTTTAACCCACTATAAGAAGGAACAGGGAAGTGAGGCAGGAGGGATGGAGAGGCGCCACTGCAGGGATTCCTGGTGCCAGCCTCCCGCTCCCTCTGTGCCTGCTGCCCCCAGGGAACAGATCCCAGGCTCTCCACTGAGAAGGCAGATAGAAATGGAAATAAAGCAGGATTTTGGGTCCACCGGGGAACCCACAGTAGAGGGCAACCAGTGGGCAACCCTGCCCCACTTGTCTCAGTTTGCTGAGCTCTGGCCTGTGCTTTATGGTGCAGTACTTTGACAGGAGCTTCACCTGCTGAATTCCGGACTACTTAAAGTGTGGATCTTAGAAAACAGACAGACAGATAGACAGACAGACAGACACACAGACACACACACACACACACACACACACACACACACACACACACAATTCCCCCAAACCTTTAACCCATCATAATCAAACCAGCTGTCTCTTTCCAGGAGCTGAGAAGAGACACCTGGTACTGACTAGGAAGGTGGCCGCCACCTACCACATCTGTGTTGGTGATCTTGGCCAACAGCTCAGTCAGGGCATCACAAGTGAGGGAGCTCACTTCCTCGTCCTGCTGGAGCCCACAGATGGCTGCTCCCACACTTCCAGTTGCGATCATTGATGGCGGATACATGGCGAACTTAAAGTCTGCAAGAAATGAGAGGAGGTGGTCAGGGGACAGAGGGCACATGGCTCTCAGGGCCTGGTGGCCTGCAGATCCTGAGCAGGAGGAAGGCGAAGGGACAGTTGCAGGAGTGGCCTTGACCCCTGCATCACATACGTGACAAGATTTTTATTTATGGGTCATACTAGGGCTGGTCAGGATTTTAAACAAGAGACCAAGGGACAGAAGAGCTTATCGAAATATCCACCATGAATCACAGATGGCTCAACGTTCCTGGTCTTTTGTGTCTCACAGTCACATGTAAAGGACTATTCTCAGCCCAGCAGGGACAGCAAGGCCAGGGTGATGGAACCGAGGAGAATAAGTCAGGGCTGTCTGGGAGGGTTCCCATGGCCTGCAGGTGGGGGACTCAGGCAAAGTTCCATAAAGAACGACAGTGTTGATGGGATCTTGCTGTGTCTCTGCACTGGCACCCGGGACTAATATGGCCCCAAACAGTGTTTTATAAACAATGAAGTCAGTGCAGCGAGGGCAGTGCCAACCAAGGGAAGGGGGGTGGGGAGGTTTCATACCATTCTCAACTCTGAGGCCACAGTGAGGACCCTCTGGACTTACAACACAGGACAGAGCCTAATCAAGCACCAGAGAAGAGCCACTACATCTTCACTAAACCCCTCCAGTCTCAGTTCAGTCACCAACACGCAAGGTACCTCATACATTCTATCCCATTTCGCTCGTGCACCAACTGCAAAAGCGGTGATGGAAAACTACGCTGAATGCCTCAGTTTCAAGAATTTATTCTATCAAAAGACATATTGTCATTAATCCCCCTCAAAAAGCTCCCTTTCCCTTTGAGCACACTTGTTCTGGCACCCTTGCCACTTCCTGAAGGAGTTCCAGAAGTCCTCTTTTGTGAGTGCCCTATGAAGTGTGATCAGAGATACATGCACGCTGCTGCCAAGCACCATTTGACAGAGACAGGCAGGTCACAGACACATGACGGTGTGGCTTCATCCACCTTCTCATCCACACTTGACACCATGTGACTTCTAGCTCTCTCCCCAAAGTCAAAATGACAATGAGAGGTAAACATTTTGAATGGATTCAGGAGATTGAGGACAGATTAAAGACAGTGCAACTAAAGTACACTCAAAAAGGATACTTCCAGAGTTGCTTCAAGACGTGGTAAGGACAATGGAATTAGCGTGTTTAAAGTGATGGGGAGTATTTTGAGGGGAAATAATGGTAATACGTCTTTCACAGTAATAAATTTTAAAGGCGTAAACAGTTACTGTATTTTCAATCACGCCCTGTGTAGAGTTCATCACCGTAATATTGTGGACAGGAAGCCTGGGGCTGAGAGTGTAAGTTGTCCCCTCTGTAGCTAACCAGTTAGAGAGGTCACAGCTTCCTCTCTCCTGACCCTGGGGGAGTTCTGAAGTGCACTTAATCTTCCATAGGGTATCTCTACTGCCTCAAATGAGTTTGTTGGAGGCAGAAATGAAGATGCATGCACGGAGGAGATGAGATGCACTCCAATTTATAGCAAAAATACTAGGTTGAATCCACACTAGGTTGAATCTAGTTCACTGTAGTATTTCCATTTCTTTCTATATAATGCCCACTTACAAAAACATACACCACCGACAGCCTCTCTACTGCCACTGCCCTGATGCTGGAGACTGAATTCAGGGACGCTCCATCACTGAGCTCACTCCCACTCTTTTTATTTTTTATTTTTTAATTTTGAGATAGGGTCTCGCTAAATTGCTCAGGTTAGCATAGAACTTGCAATCCTCCCATTCTGGCCTCTCAAATAGCTGGGATTATAGGCACAACCACCATGCCAGCTATTGAAGCACTTTCAGTGGGAGCCTGCCACCCAGTGCTGTCTGCAGTACCTTAGAAACTCCGCAGGTCCCTGAACCATACGCACTCCTCCCCTCCCAGCTCAGCTGAATCCCAGGAACACCAAGAGGTCTGGCCATCTGTCCCTCCTTGGCTTCTCTTCCTCTGCCATTTGCCCCTTCCACCTGGAGGGCTGGGTTTTATGGTGCTGCACCCAACACCTCTGTCTGCCAGTCCCGTCTGTGCTGCCCCCATCCTCACAGTAGTACAACTGAGCCAGGTCCCCTGCTCCTACTCTGCTGTAGGTCTCTTCCACATGGGTCACAGGAGCGTACTTCTCTGCTCAGTAACCTCCCCGTCACATTCATGGTGCCATGCAGCCAGCCCTTGGCCCTGGGCCCTCAGAGGCCCTGGGCAAGTGCATCTGACAGAGAAGGGTAAATAAGCATCATTAGCTCTCCCATCCCTGGGCCGGACGCCTCTGTCCAGGAAGCTCTGTCAACCGACGGTGGAGAAACTCAGTCCTATGCAGCGGATGGAGCCAACAGGCATAGGTGGGGCTGCCCAGACTTTCTGGGCACAAGACAGACACAGGGGCCTGAGTGCACAAATGTGTAAGAAAGTCGTAAGACTTTCCTATGTCTAACAATGTCCTACAAAAGCATGGAGGGGCGTCAACCCAGGGACAGTGTCATCTCATGATGTGTCTTTATGATGTATTCTGTTATTTCAGACTGCATGGATTATTTCCCAAAAAATGTACAATAACATTGCTCTCCGGGGAAAACAGCAGTTTCTTAAAGCGGAGGCACCAACTCATAAGACAGACAGTGCAGCGTGGTGTGTTCTAAATGCCGAGGGGTATGCTACAGGGGAACTTCTAAAAGCACCGTTCACACCTGCACACGCCTTGGGTACCTGTTGGTCCGAGATGAACTGAAACAGCCCACAGAAATGCAAAGCCTGGTTCTTGGCAAGCAGTGAATGTCGTCTTCAGGACTGCTCATTCTTCTTACTGTCGGAACTCCCTGCAGGGTTTGTAGGGCAGGCCTCAGTGCTGCAGACACCCAGTGTCCTCAGGATGAGGGTGAGGCCCAAGTACCCTTGGGGTGTATGCAGATGCATGGGGAGCAGTCCAGCACGCCGAGGGCAGGGTGGTGTATGGGCTCTTTCACTACCCGCTTGTGAGTGTGTCCCAGAAATGACCTCTTCGAGTCCCCCAAGCCTCCTGCTGTTTTGTCAGCAATGGGAGAAACTGAGGTTGCACAGCGAAAGGAAGCTCACACAAGGAAGGGCAGACAGATATGGGTGACCACACAGTTTAGTCACGTCCAGAAGTCACATGGTGCCACAGGCAGCTGGTGATAGCAGCGGTGGTAGAGTACTAAGACAAAAGGAACCCGAAATCTCTGCTTCCAAGCGTTTCTTTTTGCAGGTGAAGTGATACTGGAAGTTAAGGGACCTGTGTCATGTCACTCGCTATAAGTGAGGGACCTCAGGCTAAAATAGACTTCTGGACTCACATAAAGCATTGTGTAACTTACAGAGGTTGAAGAGACCACAGTCGCCCCCCCACCAAGGACACTAAGGAATACAAGGTGCTCCCTCAGATCAGAAGTGGAGAAGTCCCAAGGGAAGAGCACAGCCCTAGCCACGGCAATCAATGCAGGCTGTGTGGCCTTGATGTGTTATTCAGCTTCCCCGAGATGCCCAAGGAGCCACAGGGCTCAAATGGAGCTTCCTAATCTGAGCAAGGACCATGTGAAGAGCTCCACATCGGTCAACTTGGTACCTGCACTGCTTGGTTAGATTTTCAGGTTTCCACAGAGTTAAGATCACACACAGCATCACGCTGCACAGTGAGTTCAGTGGTGATGTCTGGCTCTGGCTGGGAGGCCTTGCTTCTGTCTACTGCCTTGTTCCCAGGTAGAGGAGATCCAGGTGACCCAGGTGGCTCTCCTGCTCTGTCCCTTCTTCCTCCAGACTGCAGCCACATGGTAGCTCAGGGATCAGAACTTAAGGTGCTCAATGGCTGAGCAATAGTGTCATGTGGCATGCACACTCGTCTACTACCCCCCCCCCCAACACTCCTGTCTTCTTGGGGCTAGGGCAGGACAGCCAAGGCCACAGTAACACAACCATTAAGGACAGTTTAACCCCAAAGGCTCTGTCAGGAGAAGGAGGGGAGGCAGAGATTGGAGAAAGGTACTCATTTTTCTCATCATCACACAAGAAGCGACACAGTCAGTGCTACTATCCCTACACTACTGAGCCTGTGGGTGAGTGCTCCAAGAAGACTGCAGAGAACAAGGGCCTTCTGTCACCCCTGGGGCTCTGACCTCCGGGCAGGGAGGTTTGAGGGCCACTCTGATGTGTGTAACGCAGCCAGGCAGTACTCTTCACAGTAGCTCCCAGTACAAAGAGGAGCAGACGCAGGGGGCCCAGCAGGGATAGACCTCCTCCCCTGCTCCAAGTTCAAACTTCAGGTCACGGGCATCTTTTGTAGACTGACAGGCATTATGTGCTGAGTGTCATATCAAGGGTGAGGGATCTCTTAAAGCTGAGTGCAATCCTGGGCACCTCAGACTACTCTCTCTTCACAGCTGCTATCCAGGAAACTAAAGTTCTGTCTCCTTACTACTAAAACTTCCAGGAGGGAACTGCAACAATAGGAATTGTGGCTGGAAGACCCTCACCTCCAAGCCAACCTCCACAGTCCAGCATAGGTCAGGAGAGGGACAGCAGGCAGCTTGAGGCCATCTCTCCCCCAGAAGCCACCTTAGGGCCACTTTTCTCCCTGCCACCATCTCGCCCCAGCATCCAACCAACAGAGCCTAACAAAAGCCACCCTTTTCCACGGCCACTCTGCTCTCCCCTTTCACACACATCGCTCTCTGCCTGCTGCAAAATCTCTGCCAGCTCTTTCACAACCAGCTTTTCCCATAAAACAGCCCCTCAGCCCAAGGGCTGGCTACCTACCATCTCTGCCAGATGCCCCCTATCCCTGCACCCCGCGGTGGGCCCCTGAAGACCTGGCTGCAGAGCCTCCAGAGACATCCATGTGAGGGGCAGAGGCAGGAGGAAACGGTCTCCTCCTACCACCAATCTCAGATCACCCTGTACCTGCTCTGGCCAGACACAGCCCTGGGCGCTCACCATTTCATCAGATCTGGCCCAGTGACGTGGAAGTTCGCCTTTCTGGGAGAGGCATCCTTCACGATAAGCAGTCGTTGGTGTTTACAGACTGTCCTCAGACTGACAGGGACTCCAGGTAGAAAGGACTCTACTGGCTTGGTCATTTGCACAAACCCAAGTGCAAATGGGGGACGAATGCTCTGGGAGACTGGCCAGTCCCTTTCCCTCAGTTCTGAGCAGTGTGCACCTCACAGTTAGGACTTGCTCACATGGGACTAGATGTGTACTTTCTCCTATCCTTGCCTACCCCCTAGCCACAGCCAGCTCAAGGCCCCCAAAAGGCAGCCTTCATGATAACTCCGCCTCCCTTTGGACCTCTGTCCTCAGTCTCTGAATCTCAAGCTCCCAATCCTGGCCCCAGAGTTGGCAGCCACCCCAAGGATCTGGGCAAGAAGGCCAAGAGTGGGGGATGGGATCCTAAATTCACAGAATGGGCCTCTGCCCTATACAGAATTTGGGGAGTCTTTTCGTGCCTGGGTAATTTCACCCAGCAACCTCTGAAATCAGAGAAGAGGGAAGGGCAAGCAGACCCCAAAAGATCTGTCAGTCAAGGGACAAGGCCAAAGCAGAACGCTGGTCATCAACAGCTGGGCAACGAGGGAGTCCAGGGTCAGGGGTTAGCTGTCCTAGGGCTAGAGAGAAAGGACTGGCTGACCCCCTCCCCCATCACTAGGCCTGGGAGGCAAACTGACAGGTCAACAAGGGACTGACCTCTCAGGCCCTGGCCAGACTGCAGAAGGGAAGGAAGCAAAGAATGACTGAGCGTCAAAAGCAGCAATGGCCGATGGGCCTCGCAGGCTCTGTCCCTGCAGCCACAGGACGGCAGCCTACTCCACAAAAGAACATGGGTGAGAGTACACCACGAGGCCCATGGGCAAGACTGAAAAAGGCCCACAAAAGGAAACCTGGCCTTTGCTCTCCGAGGGAGGAAGCTGGGAATCTTACACTTGAGCGAGCAAATAATCAATGTGGAGCCCACAGCCCTGCTGGTGGTGAAGGCAGGTCCTTGAAGCCACCTTAGTTGGAGCAGTTAAAAATCAGAGACAGTGGCTTTTCCACAGTATCACGGATCTTCTCCTACACATCTGATGTACAAAGCCCTTGTACCTGCATCCTTTCTGATTTTGATTTTTCAGAACCACTCAGCTAATGTGGAATGATTTGTAACAGGTATGTTTTGCAAACGAAGTTCAAGAGGTCATCCAGTGGGAAGTAACAAAGCCTGACCGGACTGTAAACAAACTGCATATACACAATTGGACACCCTGTAATTCTCTATACATACTTATGAACAATATGTAACAAGATATTTTAAAGTTCACGAACCCTCTTCCCCTACAGGATTCAATTATCCACGGCCAATGTGAACTTGAATCACCCCAAGTGGTCTTCCCACACGTCTACTTTTTTACCTTCCTGACTGTGAAAATATGAACTCCTGACACCTCTGTTCTGGGTCATTAAGGTCCAGAGGTCTCCCACATTGGTCGCTACCAAGAAAAAAAATAGTAAACTGGTCAAGGTTCACTTTAGTGAGATGCTGTCAAACTACTGCCTTTAGTTAATTAGGAAAATGCAAAGCATAAGGGTAATAGCTGCCTATCAATCGTGGGATCTCCGTGGTGGTTGCCAAGTTTCTAACAAGAAAAAAACCTGCCGGCAACTACTAGGTTAAAGACTGAAGCTGAAACGGAAAGGTGGCCGTTGACAGTGACATAAATGCAAGGAGGACATTGGAACCCCAAGCTCAGAGAGCAAATCCTTGCTGAGAGCTACCAAGTCCCCGCTCCCATCCAGCAAAGGGAGCAGAAGGCAATAAACACCCAATAGGAAACAGAACGCCTTTCTGCTCCCTTTCCATTTATCAGAGAAGCAACATATTTTTCTTGACGTTGTTCCTTCAATCTATACTTGCCCCACCCCCTACATTTCCTCTTAGGCTTATCTCTAAACTATCCTTTTCCTTAAAAGATTAAAGATTTATACACCATCAGTAAGCAGTATATATAATCTTCAAAGAGTACTTTAGACATCGTAAAGAACATTTTATCAGGCACTAATTTTTTCCCCCTTACCACACCTGTCCCCATAAACCATTTATGGGTTTAACAGAGCAAAAGAATACACTAGCTCTGATAAAGTTTAAGAACAAACAACTGAGGAATGAAACCTCAGGCTCTAGATTACTTAGGACTGCCCTGACTACCAAAACGGCCTCCCTCTGGGAACCCCAGCTCCGCCCTGCGCCTGCTCTCACCCGTGGCGCACAGAGCGATGAAAGTCTGCGCATGCTTGCGGATCAGGGACAGCTTCTCCCTCTGCTGGGGCAGCTTGCGAAGGATGTGCTCGATGAAGTCGTGAGGGGTGACAGCAGCCAGGTTCCACTTCAACTTGCCCAGCACCACCAGCTCCCACTCCTGGTGAGGGAGACAGGAAGAGACAGGAAGGGTATAAAACCTGCAGCTGACTGGGGATATGGCCCCTGGGGCCCACACCAGGTTTCATGACACTCGTTAAATGGGGCTGCTAATTCTGAGGTGGATTCATTTGTCACTGTGCCCCTAACGTTTTGAAGTTCTTGATGTTCTTCCTGTGAATGTCAGGCTCCCCTGAAAACACCAGGAGTCCAGGTAGCTATTGCCAAGATACTAACTTGTTTCTACTTCTTTTTCTCCCCAGCCTTGCCAGGCCCACCCCACCCTAGATTCCATGAACCCCTGCAGCCTGCCCATCCAGAGTTGAACCTACAATGAGATACAGCCAAGGTCACCCCGGCCCTTTGTAGCTATGTATTGTATATGTCTCTGTCACTGATTAATGGTCTTTTTAATCCTCATGGAAAAGTGATACACATAGATAAAGTGCAAAATAAGCTTCCTTGGCCCAACTCCTTGGCAACCAATTAGCTGGCTTTTACTTGATGCCAAAAAGGTGCCATTTTTCTCTCTGCTGTTAGAACTTTCCACCTAACACATCACGCAGAAATCTTGGAGATGCGACACTCAGCACTTTCCCCTCAGTGTTTCACGGAACTCTGTCATCATGACTAAAGGCCGAGATGGTCATTTGCAACATTTTACAGATGGAAGTGACTTGGAACAAGGTGGGTCGTGCTTGCGTGAGGTCACAGAACCCTTCAGCTAAACCTTGGGACAACATAGCATTGTCTTGTGTGGGCCTCTCCTAGCAGCTGAGCTAGCGATAAACCTTCTCTCCTTGAGAGATATATGGGAAATTGTGCTCAAAGAGAAAGAGGTTCATGTATAATCTGAGTGAAACTATGCCTATCATTTGTGTCTTCAGAAGAGAGGCTGAGAGCACCACACCAGCGCACCCTGCTCTGATTCACCCTAAGAAGCCCCGATCTCTTCCATTACAAAGCCTGGGGCTACATGCTGAACCTCAGCACAACTGGCTGAGTGGTTAGGGGCAATGTCCTTTCCCTGCCCAGGTGTGTAACAGGAGGATACTTCCAAGTCATTTACACCAACTTGGGATAAAGAGATGAGAGATGAAAAAGGCGTGTTTTGTTTGGAGCAATATAAATGAGCCTGGGGGGTCCTGGGAGTTTAGTGTCTTGAGTACCTCTAGTCTACCATCCCTACCAAGTACCATGGACCAACTAGAAGATTGTTGTTTCTTCTTTTTAGTGAGAAAAATACACTGGTTCCTGGTTCTGGTCATTCATTTTTTTTCCCCCCTGAGCAAGCTTTTAAATCTGCCCAGGGTTTTTGCAGAGGGTCGGAGTAAAACATCTAGTGGCCAATATAACAGGCAGCATATTCAAAGACAGCTGGAAACCCCAGCCTCCAGTTCTCCCCGGGGAATTTGAGCACTGTACTAAGCACCCATGCTGCACCATTACGAAAGGAAGCAGATCTCCCAGAAGAAAGCACCTTTCTGGGCCTCCCGGGCCAAACCAGAAGCAGCTGAAATCTGGCAGTGGTTCAAAGGTGAAGTCATTCATGCCCCTCTCTACATTCTAGGCGATTCCTCCCCCAGCCTTGCGCATGTCTACCACTAGATGGCAGCACAGACCCAGAAAGAAGGCGCCTCACAAAGAGCTCAGTTCAAGAAGCCAGTTCCAGCCCTATGCACTTTCTGCAGGCCCAGGCCCTGGCCCAGTTGTAAGAGAGGAGGAGAGCAGTGGGAGGGGGGAGAGCTTTTCAAAGGACTGCAGAGAAAGGTGTGCAGACCACGGAAAGTGGTCTGGGGGCTGCTCTACCAGCCCAGGCCTGCGGGAGACTATGGTCATCTTATGGGCAAAGCTGCAAGGGAAAAAGTTAGATGGGAGTTGAGGGGGGGTGTCTCAGGCAGAAAACTAGAACTAAGGCAGGACTCTCCACAAGTAGAGAGATCAAAGGCCCCTTACAGCTAAGAACCTAGGCCTCTGGCTCTTTCAATAAAAGGCTAAATTTTGACCTTTTCTCAAAGTTCATGCACCTCTATTTAATAATCAGCTACTATGTGTTGGTATCTTAAGTCTTTATTGATTTATAAAGAAGATGCTACCTTTGACTTCTAAAAGGTGCTTAGGAGACACATAACTTACTCCTATCTGGAGAACACACTCCTCTTAGAAGTCAGACTATTTTCTCAGAGTTCAGTTTTGAAATTTCGGACACTAAAATAGTATCACGATTAATTAAAATGTTCCACGACAACCCCCGCGCACGTGTGCATCAGGCGTGCAATGAATGTGGCCACCACAAACTTCAGGAAGAGCTTATTCATGGATGTAAGCCTAAGTGCTTTACTCACTGGTTGGCACATAGTAGGAACTTAATAGTTCTTGTCTGTCACGGGGCATGTCTGTTGTCAGTGTGCAAACTGCAGCGGGAGTGAGGTAAGTTGGGTTTGGGAAACCAGGTGGGCTGCGAGGAGAGGGCAGGGGGGGCATCTTTACCAGCAGCTCCTGGGGCTTGATGGAGTTGTCGGTGTAAATGCACAGCTTCTCCGCAGTCAGCGGGATGGTCTCTTTGAGCTTGGAAGCTAGAAACATGCAGACAGCACCCAGGAGCTGCAGGTGAGTCTTCGGGGTGGGGACCCCGGCTAAGAAGCGGTCCAGGTAATTCATGGCCAAAGGGAAGACTTCCTCCTCACACTTCTGTTCCTCGCAGACCTAGGAAGGGAGTGGAAAAGGCCCGGGCCGAGTGAAAACAGCATCCAAAAAGTACAAACTGGATGAAAAGCACAATCTACGGAGACAAAAAGCACAGTCCATGGGGAGGGAGCAGAGAGCGAAATGTAACAAAAGATGAGAAAACTGGGGTGCACCGGGCAGTTGGTCCGTGGTTGCGTGGTCCACCGGGCCCAAGAGGGGAGCGACGTTGGGCCCCGACCTCAAGCAGGCAGAGCGCGGCGCCCCGAAGCTCGGCCGCGCCGCTCCCTCCTTGGCGCACTCTAACTCACTCTCTTTTTTGGATTTCGTCATCTTTTCAAAAAATCAATAAAAATATTCTGGAGGCTCGGAGGGTCTACTTCTTGGTCTCATCCGGACCCCCAGACCCTCCTCTATCATTCCCGACAATTGGAAAAATTGTCTGGGGGGGTCCCCGCGGCCCAGGGGCCTCTGTTGGGGGGTGGGAGGGGAGAGCGAGGCAGAGAGGGGGAGGGAGGAGGAAGAGCGCTGCGGCCGCGGGCGCCGCGGAGCAGGGGGACGCTTTCAAAAAATAATTAAAAATCGAGGAAATATCCCAGCAGAGCCCTTTTGGCGTGAAAACCCCAAGAAGGATCTCGACTCCTCGAAACGGAGGTTTCAGGGGCCGGGAAGGTCTGTATCTTGGCCCCCGGGGCTTCGGATCCCGGGGGAAGCCCGGAGGTTAAAGCCGCTCTGGAGTGTCCGGCCGCGGCCCACACGGGAGCAAGGGCGCGCGGGGTCGGCCAGGGGCGAGGCGGGAGCGAGGGTCTCCGGGAGCTCGTGGGGGCTCCCACTTCCCATTTAGGGGTGCCCTGACTTTCCCTGTGCACACACCTCCTCCCCCCCTTCCTACCCCACCCAGATCTGCGCACCGAGGAAGCACGAAGGCCAAACTGTAAGTAACCTTGGCGACTTGGGGGCTGGGGGAAAGGGCACGGTTAGAAGCGGGGGCACTGGGATACCAGGGTGCGGGGGGAGCGGGCGAAGACTTCCAGCCTTTCCAACTGGAGTTTGCAAAGCAACATGGCGAAACCACGGCAGGTCCTGAGCTGTGTCTACGTGGGCACTCAGCTCGCTCGGCAAAGATCGGGAGCAGGGTACAGAGGGCTTCTTTAGGGTTCCACTAAAACACCCGCTTCTTCAAGGCGACTTCCGGGGCTCTTGCATTCCCCGTTTCTGTCCTCCTCCCTCTTTCCTCCCCCTCCCCTCTGAAGTGCCAACGCGGAGTCGCGACCACACGCGGGGACCGAAGGCCAGGACGCCTTTGCTCCGGCCTTTGGGGGGCTGCCTTTTTACTAGGGGGTCCCAATTTTCACATTCCTTCTCCCTTCTTCGCTCTACGGAAAACAGTCGCGGCTCCGCAAAAGGCAGATCGTGAAAGGGGTAGGAAGACGAGCAAGCCACACGCGGGCACACGCGCGCAAGACGCTCCCCACCCCAGCTCCAGGACAGATTTTCCTCCCCCATGAAGGGAAACTCGGCCACGCGTCCCGCCACCCAAAGGGCGCAGGATCACTTCGCACGAGGGGCCAGGAAGCGCGCGCGGGGGCTGCCCGGCCGCAGTGTCAGGGTCCCTGCGTGGGGGCCGGGACTCCCAGGGAGTGTCACCTGCACACCTACCTCCAGCATCCAGGTGGCCACCATCCTGCGCATGTAGGGCTGGATATCCTTCTGCACACACTTGAAGTAGGAGCACTGCGGGAGGTAGCGCTCCTCTATGGTGAGCAGATTCTGCAGGACGCGGTCGTCCAGCAGGTTGCGGTCCGGCACGGCCCTTCGCACAGGGTCCACCTCGCAGCACAATAGCTCCATGACCAGCCGGGAAACCACTGGCGCCCCGGCGTGCTCCGTGCTGCAAAAGTTTTACTTTATTATTTTTTTCCGAGGGGGAGGGGAAAGGTTCCCCTTACCTCCTTCCTTTGGCTAAATCGGGAGTTTGCGGGGGAAAGACGAGGGCAGAGAGAGGAGCGGGAGAAGAGCCGAGGGGCTGGGTGGTGGGCGAGCCTGGCCCGCGCCGGTCCTCCCTTCAAAGTCGCCTCGCGCTCCCCAGCCGCTCTTCTCTGCTCTGAGGCTGTGACGCAAGCTGGCCGGGCAGTTAGGTCTCCTCCCCCGCCCTCGCTCCCCTCCCCGGTTCCTCCTCCCCTTTCCTCCCTTTCCCTCCCCTCCTCCTTTCAATCTCTCCCTCCCTCCTTTCCCCTCTTGTTATTACGGAGAACAGCAGCTGGCCCGACCGAACTTCAAACGCGGCCCCCGCTCCCCACCCCTCCCTTGCTCTCCGAGGCCTTCTCCCTGGATCCAGCCCCACATGCCAGGGGCCCCGATAGGGGAACCCACAAAAATCCTTGGGGTCCTATTGATTCCCTCTCCTTTCGCACATTCTTTTAGGTGTCCCATGCTACAGTGGGACCCTACGATTTGGGTTTCTTCACACTGGATAGTATTCCTGCCCCACATACTCAAGATCCAGGAATGGAGTGTAGATGACTTAAGACAGGGAGAAAGCAATGTAGAAGTAGATCTCTAAAATGAAAAATAATGGGGCAGGGGCGTGTATAAAACAGCAACCTCGCATACCCAAAGGTAAGGCTATGTCCCTGAAGTTTAGGTTCCTCTTAACCAAGAAGCTGTTTCACTAGCCCACTAAGGGGAAGGGAACAGCGTCCCCTGCGCTCCTAAAAGTGTGTGTGTGGAGAGAAAGAAGAGGAAAGGGTGTGTGTGTTGGGGGGGGGGGGGCTTCTTTGCCTTGATAGGATGTGGCCCTGGAGCAGAACCCAACATATTCTGGGGGGGGGCGCCCCTGGGCGACGCGGCGTGGCGCCCCAGGCCGCAACGGGCCGAGGGTAGGGCTAACAGTGGTTCTTGGGCCACTGGCGGCCACGCAGGAAAAAGCCGCTTCCTCGCCCCTGCATCTGCTGACAAGCTCGCGACGTGTCTGCGCCGAGCGTGGCCGCAGATACAGCTTTCTAGGAAACAGCCCCGGAGGAGGGAGAGGGAGCCCCCCCCCCCCAGCGCACACCGCTCACCCCTTCCTTTCCCCGGAGGCCCCAGACTCCCCCTCGGCCCTGCGCCCAGGATCCTCGCCCACCCCTCCGAGTTCGCGCCTCCTTCGCCAGGCGGGGCTTTCAATTGCGCAGTCGGCCCTGACATGTGCTCTAACGCATCCTGGGGTCAAGGCTGTTTTTAGCCTGGACCCAGTGGCGTTTCCTCACCTCCTTCCTCCCCCCACCCCGCCTCTGAGAGTTGTTCCACGCGAGGAGGAAGGGACGAGGGTCCTGCGACCCCGGAGCGGAGCGCAGGCTGGGTTGGCTTGTGCGGTGGGCATGGCGTGGGCCGTGCGCTCAGGGCGCACCGAGGCCGTCCGAGCGCCTCCCGGTCCGGGAAGGGGCCCGACTAGGGGCACCGGGAGCCAGCGCGGAGTGGGGCGGGGAGGGGGGTGGGCCGGGCCAGTAATGCCGGGTTCCCTGAAAGGCAGCGGAGGGGAGGAACAAACTAGAGGTGCAAGCTATTAACTGGGCCCGGGAGCCAGCCTCTTTAAACGAGCGTGGGGCGGAAGAGGTGGGTGGGAGGAGGGGGGAATATCGCTTTAAAAAGGGTAAGTTTGGGGCGCCGTCTCCCCTCCCTCTATTTGCATAGCCAATAGCTCTGGGGCTCCTGCTACTGCGCGCTGATTGTTACCGGGCAGATTACTTTTTTTTTTTTTTTTTTTAGTAGGACGCGTTCCCCGCTACATCAAAAGGAAGCCAAGGGAGGGCGGAGGGAGAGAGGACTAGGGCGGGCCAGGACCCGGGAGCGGCTGGGGCGCCCCGGGCCTTATCAATGGCAGCGGGAATTAGTATCCAATCTCCTATATGTAAAGAAAGGGGAGGGAAGGGGCGGGCGAGGAAAATGTTTAATTGCTGTGGAAGCCATTAGCTTGCGGGAAGAGAAAAAAAAAAAGCCGCACTGATAAACTCGCGTTGTAAACTCAAAATGAAACAGTGCAGCCTCCGCGGAGGATGACACTCGGGCTGGTACCGTGCTCATCCCTGTGGACCTGTGTCGAGTTGGACTTCCCGACTGGTAGCTTTTGAGTCATCCAGGACACATACAAGAGCTTACACTTTAAGACCTCATAAAAGCATTACTCAAACTTCCCCTGGCTACCTTTGAGCGGACCCGAGGCAGCTGCAGGGGAGAGGGGAGGAGAGTAGGGGCAAGAGTCTATTTTTAAAGCCTAGATCTAACCCGACAGGCTAAGATCTCGGGTTCCCATCACTAGATAATTAACCGAGCACGACCTCCCTACAGGACAGCATCCCCAGCCCGGGTCCGTCTGGTCGACGTCAGGGGCGGGGAAGAGGCGGGTGGTCGTCCTGGGCTTGCCCACCAGAGGAGGCAGCCTGGGTGGCGCGTCCCGGAGCAGCGAGCCAGGCTTTTCGCCCCCTCCCCTAAATTCCCCTCCCCCTGTCCTTGCGCGCGGGGAAATTCCAGGAGGAGGGGACGGAGGAGGTGGGGAGAGGTGGCGGGCCAGGGAAGGGCGCCGAGGGTCTCTGGCGGGCGGGTGCCCCGCTTCCTGCAGAGCCCCGCCCGCCCGGGCACCTCCCGCGTGGCCGGGCGCCCCTTTCGGGTCCCCATTCATTTCCTTTTCCCAGAACGCAATGCTCCCCACGGAACCGCGCATCAGATCAGCACCCGGGTGCTTCCGAGGGCCCAGCACGTGGGGTGGGGCGTGAGAGGGCGCGGGGGTTGGCAGGATGTCTCCTGGAGGCTGGGACCTTTCTGTCGTGTTAAAAAGCGCTCCACCTAGCACGCGGGAGAAGGCGCGCTGCCTGCTGGGCCAACGGGCTAGTTAGATCTGAAGAAAAAGTGCGAGTGTATCTGCTCTGGGCACTTGGTGGGGGAGGTGTCTTTATCCTTTTTTTTTTTTTTTCTTAAGGGTTAAAAAAAAGTGGCCTTTGTAGGATCGGTGATAAACTTGAGCGAATGCAAGTTTTATTGGACTTTTATTCCCTGTCTAGCCGGCTCCCCACCCCCCACTACTTACGTTTTGCAGTTTCGGTTGGAAAGTGTACAAAACCCTGTTGGTGTAGGGTGCAGCAGGGTGCTAGGTGTTTATAGGCGTATTTCTGCAAGGCTAAGCACGCACACTCCCAAGCTCACCTGCGGAGGCTGCAGCCGGGGTTCCGGCAGTCGCTCCCAGCTGGAAGCGTGCGAGTTCAAGCCCCGCGCCCTCGCACAGGGGCGCTTTGGTCGGGAGGTCGGGGAGGCTGTTGCCAAGTTCGGGAATGAGGGTGACAGGAGCATCGCTGTCGCCACCGGAACCCAAAGGAAAAGGGCTGTGTTTTGTGTTTGCCCGGTGTGAGATAGCTGGTCCCACTACCAACACCGAAAACCCGACGGTTATTTTAAAGTAGATGGCGAAGTGAGAGGCGGTGGCACCGGAGCAATGGGGAGGAAGTAAAAGCAACGTGGAACAGCGAAAGAAAGGAGAAGAGGGGAAAGCAGGGTAGAGGAGCGCACGGGGAAGCAAGGAGGCGGTGGGGACGCGGGAGGACGGGAGCGTGTGGGTCCAGTGTGGACACTCGGGCTTGGGCGCAGCGGAGAGCGGCACGGGGCAGCCCTGAAGCGCAGCAGATGCGGAGGGGGCGGGGGGGCAGGCGCGGGTCTGCCGTGCGCGCACCCACCCGGTACCCCTCCCTCGGAAAAACAGTCAAGCCCCGCACTTCCCCCTCTTCCTGTCTGATTCAGTTTCAGGACACGCCTCCGCGGCCGAAAATAGCAGTGAAAATGCTTCTGCTTTCTAAAAGTGAATTTTCCAATGGGATTTGGGGCGGGGGAGCGCCCAGACCGTGGAGGCCGGGGGCCCCGGGATCCCAGGAGGAAAAGGAACCGGTCTCGAGAGCCCCGCGCCCTCCCCCAGGCGCACGCGGGAGGGGACCGCTGGGCGGCGGGCTCGCGCCTCCGCTCGGGGAGCCACCACGCGGCTTTTTCGCGGAATTTTGACGTCACCCCCACGTGGGGGAAGGGGCTGGGAGAGCAGAGGAAGCGGCGGGGGCGGGGGCGCGGGCACCTCACGGGGGGCGGCGGCGGGGGCGCGGGTTCCCTGCTCTGTCCCGGGTCAGCGTCGCCCTCCTGCAGAGTCCCCCTCCGTGCCACCCCGCCATCTTCCACCTCCCAGGACTTTATTTTTATTATTATTTTCATTATTACTATTATTTTTTTTTTCTCTTTGAAATCGGAAGCAGCTCTTTGCTGCGGAGAAACCTGATTTCAGAGTTGTGGTCCAGTCGCGCTGGACTCAGGTCCGGACTGAGTATCGCAATTGCTGGTCGCGACGCCCGCCCCTTGCTTTCTGTCCGCTCTTCACCGAGGGACACGCGCGTGTGTTTTTCTGCTTCTCGGAAAGTGAGTTTTGCACTTGTTCCTCTCTGCCCCCCACTTTATCCACTGGGGCAAGGTCAGCACGGCTGCTGAAGACCGTGCTAAGATGTGCAGGATCTCCCGAGGATGCATGTGAGCAGGGTTGCCCGAATTATGCTGCACCCAGAGCAAATCGATCTTGAAATACCCTGGCAGGAGAGGGCTCCAGAGATGGGTCAAGGCACAGGGCGCCTGCCCTCCCACCGCTGAGGTCCGGGTGGGGCATGTGTCTGGGGGACAACCTGCCAGGGCGGAGAGAGAGCTGCGTCTGCGAGGCAGCCCACACACCTTCATTTCCCCTAAACTGGGTAAAATCTTTTTAAATCTCCTAGTCTTGGTGGGTGATAGCTGAAGTGCGTCGTTATTTTCTAAACCCACGATGATAATTTTGAGTTGATGCTGAAATTGGCTTTAGTGGGTATGTTGGGGAGAACAACCCCGTGAACAGCCCATTTAACTTACCCGAGGCTCAAAGGGACTGTTAGAAGAATCAGAGGTAGAAAGCCGGGGGCTTCTTTGAAAACGTGGATTGAGGTGGAATTTGTGTTTTTTTCAAAAGTAAGGAAGAAGTTTTCTGTTTGAATCAGATATGAAGTAAGAAAATGTTTCTTTCTTTAAGATGACAGAGGCTGGTTATGAGCAGTACTTTCCTCCTTCGTTAGAACACACTCTTTCTATTTTTAACTTTTTATTTATTTATTTTTCGTTTAATGACTGTTAGTCTGACCCAAGTCACACTGCTTTGTTTCTTCTGAAAAAAAAAAAAAGAAAGAAAGAAACACAAGGAGTTATAATTAATAAAGATGTCAGTGATTACTGTTGACACGCAGGCTGATTGAACTGTATTTAAGAGTGCCTGCTTTTCGGTGATTGGTTTGATGGACACTTGCTTTGTATGCACAAAGGCAGAAAATAGAATAAATTATTAAAATGAAAAGGAAGGGAGCCAAAGGAAATGTTTTGAGAACTGAAAAGATGAATGTCATTTAAAATTTGCTTCAGCTTCATTTCAGACTTTTTAAGTTGTGGAGATTAAGTTAAGCACTTTGTAGATGCAAATTCCTTGTGGAATGTCTAGACTACCCCCATCAGAATTGTTTCTTGAGCTATAGTCAGTTTTATTTGTTTTCTTAATGAACACTTTAATTTAGTTAAAATTCAAATATTCATTCCCTTTAAAAATACCCACCTTCCTAGTGTGCTTGAATTTTCTTTCGATTTCATTATTTTATTCAGCTCTGTATCCTCTACAGCCAAATTGTAGCAATATGAAATATTTCTCATAAATATATTTGATTTCATATTTTATTTTCTAGTCACTAAACCTAGGGATTGTTATATCTTTTAGTACAGTGTGCAACATAATTCCTAACATGATGAATTCATATTCTCCAAACTTGAAAAAAACTAATTAATAGAAAACAGAGAAATAACTTTCTTCTTGAGTCTTTTTTTTTTCTTTTCTTGGTGACAGATTTCAGAAGTATATTGAAAAATTTTTTTTTTAATTTTTGGTTTTCTTTTGTTGACATTAAAAAGAATGAGCTTCAAAATGGGTACCATGCTGCTTTTTAAAGTTTTGTGATTATCCAAATGTGCACCTTTGGAGAAAGAGATGTCCTTTCTGCTTTGGAATTGACCTGAAAGCAAGCAGTTCTTAAAGTGTGCTATAAACTACCGGCTTGGTAGGATTTTCCCCAATGAGGAATGCATTTCCTCTTTGCTCAGCCTTCAGTAAGGGCATCTGCTTGTATGTGACCTTGAAACAAAGTCTGTGCCTATGCATTATGTAAACAACTTAGAAAAGTAGAAATCTGTAACAGAGGAGTTTATATGAAAGGTGAAATTAAAGCAAAAGATTCAGTTATTTCTGCCCTCAGCTACATCAAATCACACTTGAATCGTGGCTCCATCAACTACAAATCAAATAATTGTTTCATTGGGTGGGTAGAAGTTATTTCCTTCAAGCCATATTTATTAATAATATGACAATGATAACATTGATCTTAAATGTTGTAATGACTGAGCCTTCACTTATTTCTTTAAAAATTGTCATCCACTTGTAAAGAAATGGATCCAAAAGTAAAGGTTCTTGTTTGAGGAAGCTATTTGAAAAGCATTCAATTTTGCACTTTGGAAAATAAAGGGTCACCAAAATTCGGTATAAGTATTGTTTAGAGGAAGGGAAACACGCACATACACAAACACAGAGGATTAAAAAAGAACAAGAAAATTCCTTTGCCTAATTTCCAGAACCTGGTCCTTGGTCGTGGCCACATAAGTTTCCGTTTTTGAGAGCAAGCAATTAGTCCATTGCACAAATGCAAACCCCATCCAAAACATCCCTGTGTCAAAGATACCCTAAAGCAAGTGGTCTGCGTTAGTTTACATAAGGTTTCAGATGACATGTGCCATAGCCACCAATTATTTCAGGATCATGCAGCATTGTAAAATAACATGTACTTTTGATAGTAGAGAGCTTCTGTCTGGAGTTAGGTCTTCATAGGCCTTCTCATGGGGTCCCACTGAAATCATTTAACTTAGGAAATTTAGTTGTATCCAGTAGCAGCGCTTGATCTGAATTGTGTGATTCCAGTAAACTAGTGAGTAACAGTTTCCTGCCCCCTTGTTTCGCTTATTTCTGAATATAGGCTTCTGTTTTTCTTTTTAAATAAAATAAAAATAGTATATTTAATGTAAAATTCCCTTAACAGAATATTGAATAAGGCTCAAATTTACTTGCCTTTGCATAAGTCCACATAGTTGCTCTTTGCAGGGTAATTACCAGCAATTTTATGTCATCTAACAAATAATTTAAGTTAGTCATTGATGGAATGCCAATGAAATTTGCTACACTTGGGATGCAGACCTCAAGAAATCTAAGTCTGACCTATTTAGTTGCTTAAAACTTTGCCTGGCAGACCGTATGTTTCATTCAGTGCAAAGCTTTCAGATTCAAGAAAGTATTGTTCTCTCCCATAAATTAGATGTAGTCTTGCTTAGAGCCTGGTGAATGGACCATAAGACCTTATGCCATTTTGGCCAGACATAGAATATGCCTTCTGTGTCTGGCACTCTACTGTGGAAATTCTGTACAGCATTCATAAAAGTTACTGATGTCAAGAGCTCACATATATGTTAAACTGATAAAGTCACAGGACTATGGGCAGATACATCAGGACATGTTGGGGTGTGATTCAGATCTGTAAGGTTGAATTTAACTGTTTTTAATGAAAGAATCAAATACACTGAGCTTTTGGTGCAGTGGAAAATGCATTTGGCTTTTGCAATTTATTTTTTCACTTAATTTAAATTGAGTCCTTACCACGTGTTAAACCCAGTGCTAGGCATTGGGGACATAGTGGGAATATAGTAGACACTCAGTAAATGTTTTAGAAGATGGACAGGAAGGAATAATACAGTTCTTGTCTTGGACAAGCACATTGGTGATTAAATGTGGGAAAAAATTACTATTCTGTATAAATGGATGATGTTTGAGAAGTAATAGAATTCTAGAACAAGAGGCACATGATGAGATCCCAAGTTGCCCATCTTATACTATCTACCTTAACCCAGAAAGATAGAAATTAATCTTCTTTTTAAAATTCAGTCTAAGTGGTCGGAAATTTAGCTCAGGAGTGTAACCACCTGCCTGGTAGATGCAAAGTCATTAAGTTCAATCTCCAGTACCAAAAAAAAAAAAAAAAAGAGAGATAAACAAAATTTAGTCAAATCAAGTAACTGTTACTTGGGATACTCCATGGGTTTTTTTGTTTTGTTTTGTTTTATATTTTATTTTTAATTTGTTTAGAATCTTTTGAACTAGTTAGTTGGATGTCTGAGTCACACATCACATGTTTAGGGCTTGATTAGTCCTTTGATACTAGCAAAAGATAGAGCTGATTCTTTGGTCCATTATCCTGAGAACCCCCTTTCTTTGAGTAGCTGTATTTCCTAGGGAATGTTTCTCATCCAAACTGACTCTCCCTGTATCTGACAGGATATTGATTTGCTATGCTTCCATTGATGAGGGAATCTGAGGTCACAGTCATCCAGGAGTAAAGATTTAAATTGTGATTCTTACATCATAGGTTTAGCAACATTCTCCTCTCAGACACTTGAGAGCAGAATTCAGACCTCTGATCAGTCATCTCATATCTGCTAGAACACATGCAGGAAACACTGTATTTGTCATTGGCATCTGGTGGAACGGCTCCAGCCCAGAAGTCAGAGCGCTTGTGTTCTGATTTGTGCTCTGCCATCAACTAGCACTGTGACCTGAGGGGTGGTTTATCTGTTTCTGAGACTATTTGTTCATCTATAAAATTATATAGGGTCATAAATGATAAAGTTCTTTTTCAACTTTACATCTCTAACAATTCCAAAGACTATTATCATGACCGTCATCAAAATAGGGATTGAATCTATATGGCATCTTTGAATAGTTTATGCTCTACCTAGGATTTTTAAATGGTGGGCTTGAATATGCTGTTCTTACTCCCTGGTCATCAGGGAGATACTAATTCATCAAATACTGGAGCTCTAAATTAAACTCGTAGAGGTGGTACCTGTTGTTAACAGATAGAAAACACTCTTTTCTTTGTCCTAAGCCAATAGGATAGGATGTAAGTCTTCAGAACTATATAGAATATAAGAAAGTATAGAAAATAACACTGCTTGGCCCAGGGTGGGAGCCACCGATGTCTCCTCACACCTGCTCCATGCTGGGACCTGGGGCACTGGGAAACCAAGCAACCACTCCCCTCCCTGGTGAGTGGCTGTGAGTGTGGCAGGCTACAGTGGCCCAGGGCGGGAGCCACCGGTGTCTCCTCAGACCTGCGCCATGCTGGGACCTGAGGCGCTAGGAAACCAAGCAACCACTCCCCTCCCTGTTTTGTTTAATTTCAACATACATGAAAGTATGGACAATTATTTTGCAGAGAACAAGAGACACTATGACAGCCATTAGTGACTTCCCTATTATCTGGTCTTGAAGACCTAAAACGCCTTCCTCATTCTATTTGTATCAGTTTTATACTAGGTTGTTTTGTATGAATTCTCTGTACGTGAAGATATGAACAACTATTTGGAAGAAAACAAGAGACAATATGTGAAGATCTCTGGTTATCTAGCTTTGAAATTTGTATCTCTTACATTGCTTTCTTATGTCCTGATTTGTTCTGTTTTGTTGTGTTTAATTTTATCCCCTTAAAAATAAAAAAAAAATAAAAGAGAATAATACTGCTATTAGATACTTATGGAAGTCCAAATGCATGGAATAAAGTAACTGGTTCCACAACACAAGGAGAGTCCCCATCACAACAGATACAGACATAGTTTATAGTGAATTCTAACTTGCAGATTCTTCTTTAGTCAATGAAGTGACAGTTTGTGGCCCTCATGAGCCTCATTAACCCAGGCTTATTCTGAGATACACTGACCTGATGAAGCATGAAGTCCTCCTTTGGTGAGAAGTGAGTGAAGTAGATTTCCCAAAGTTGTATGAATCAGTCAGCTTTCCATAACTATAAGGAAGTACCCAGAGTAGGTAACTTTGTGAAGGAAAAGGTTTATTTTTCTCATAGATGTGGAAGTTCAGACTCTAAGATTAAGCATCCATACTGGTTTTGCCTCTAGTGGTAGCAGCATATCCTAGAAGCCTATGTGTGTGTGGAAGAGTCTGGCCTTTATGTCCTGAGATGTCATGGATCCTTTCTCAAGCCTTGGTCTCAGCCATCAGTGCAGCATCACTGACCTAGCTCATGCATGCTGGTAGGCGGGGCATCACTGACCTGTCACATTGCTTCAAAGGCTACACATCAGTGCCTGGGCTAGACCCATTTGCATTGCTAACAGCCAGTTGAGGGGTTAAAGTATTATCCTAGATAGTTTTGTATATATCAATACATAGAATTAGGGCCAGTTTTAGCCAGAATGGAGACAAATGGTCTGCTTTCAAGACCATCCTGGTGGCCTTCCACACCAAGGAATAGAACTAGCATCTGATAAAACATTGAAAGGAAACAGATTTGTAGAAATATGATAAACTTCTACTGCAAGTTATTCCAATTTAGGAAGGTTGTCTTCAATAATCAGGTAAAGGACCTATGGTAACTCACTAGGAGACTATAAGGTGACTCATACATTATTTCTTTGCTCTAATACTTGATTTTCTCAACTGTGAAGTGACAGCGAAGACCTACTAGGCAGAGAGATTGTTAGGAGCATGGAAATAAAGCTCAATGGGTTTGTTATTATTGTTGAACACAACTGGCTCATCTTTTTTCAGATGCATCTTAGTTCTGGGAGTTTTTGAAACTATTAATGTATTTCATATATTCTATGAAGATTTGGAAATTTGTGTGGCAAATCTCTGAGCTCCAAGGTATCTCCATCTATTTATTGTTTACCATCACTGAGGATCAGTTACTCAGTAGCTGCTGCCAACATCATGTAATCTGAAGCCAATCCATTCTAAACTGTAGGTCTCCTCTTCCTTACAGACACATGCTGTGACATAATCTTCCAACTTCCATGAAGGGAACAGGGGAATACCCATCCACATGATTGCAGAGATAGAAAGTACCTCAAACATCAAATCTAGTATTTTCCAGAGTAAATTGGTGGTATATGGAGGAGCATATTTTATTTTAATGATGTAAGATTTAGTTTGATGCATGTTACAAAAATTTGACACACTAAACTCAATAGTTTCACAAATAATTACATTGCTATTTTAGTTTAAAAGGAAAATCTGTTTTAAAAAAGTAAGTTGGAGAAAGGATTACACAGATATGACTTTTTAAGATTAGAGGTTGAATGTAGAAGATTAAAATTTAGAAAACACAGACTCAACATCTTCCTTAGAAAATGAGATAGAAAGGGACTACAGCTCTCTTACTCCCCACACATATACCTATGAGTGGCAAGACTGGGGGTAAAATAGCACCTCTCACCTAAAATTGAAGAAGACTGTACAGATTATCTTCATTTAAACAACTGCTGTACTTTCCCAAGTACTCTTGTTTCTCCTTTTGATATTTTCTTACATTTACTCAGTCTCACCAATGACTTATACTCTCTGAAAAGCCTTAGATACTTACTGTTCGCTTCTGTTTTTATGTTTTCTAATTTGGACTTTTGGACTAGGTTACCAGTTTTTATCCCAGATCACCGCTACTGGTGACTTTTGCCTCTAAATTGGATTGTCCTATCATTTTTCCAAACTTCTTTGTCTTTTTAAGGTCATTATTTGACTTATCTGACTGTTATAGTTTGAAAACTGGTGGTCAACTTACTGCCAGCTGTATTACATCATCATGGAACTGGGAGTAGATGTTTCACCTGAGGAAAGTTAACAGCATAAATAGAGATGTGGAGAAGGAGAAGCTATTCATGTTAGTTGCATTAAGGTGTCGAGGCATTGTGGGTTCTCGTACGAATTGCTGCTTGAGCCTTTGGTTCTCCTGGAGAAGCTCTGGTCCTCACATCGAGCATTGCTTCCTGGCTCCGGAAAGGAAGACATGTGCCTCTTGGTCTCCAGGATGAACTCGTCACGTTGGCTTCCTGGCATGTACTCGACTGTGCTTGTCAGAGGAGCTCGGGGCCTCCGTGTCGCTGAGGATGGCTGTGGTGCTTTTCAGGACAGCCCTGGAGTTGTTGTGAGTGTGACTTCTTGGCTCCAGCATAGAACCCTCAACCTACCAGCACAGCTCCTTCACCCTGCTGGCATAGACTTTCTGGCTTCCTCCGCTGACCTTTGGGCCTTCCCAGCATGGATCCATAAAAGAGACTGGTGTGAGTCCTTCTTGTGGGCTCTAGACCTCTAGTTGGACTCTTGGAAGGCATTGTCGTGAGCACTGGGTCTTTATCTGGACTCATGTGGGACATTGCTATGGGATTCAGGCCCTTGGCTGAATATTCTATCTTTAGTGATGTGGATGGATTTCCTGCATTTTCTTGTATTAAGCTTGGGTGACCATCATAAAAATAATATTATAAACTCCATGTCCTAATTCTAATTGTTTTCTGTATAACCCATGACTACAACACTGACAGTTCTCTCAAAAAAATTTATTCTCTGGGCTCATCATTATTTGGTTCAAAGCTTATTCCCTGAAAGTAGCCCTGTCACCAGTGCACTTGTCTAAAACAATCATCAGCAATTGTTTTAATATTTCAGTTCCTTGAGGTAGTGACACCAGTTGGGGCCACCAAGAGGAAAGGAAGAGAGGAGGGATGGTGGGGAGGGGAAGAGAAAAGGAAAAGGACTAGGAGATGTGCTACTATACTGTGGATTTAGACTGTCCCTCGAAATTGCATATGATAAAAGCTGGGTCCCCATACTATGGTACTTTTAGGTGGTGTTAGAACTTGTAGGCGGTGGGGCCTAGTGGAAGAAAGTTAAGTTATTGGGGAATCTCTTTTAAAGGGACAATGGGACCTCAAACCTTCCTCTTTCTCTCTCTTTGCTTCCTGGCTTCCATGAGCTGAGCAGCTTCCTCCAGCACATGCTCCCATCATGTCATATTTCACCAGGCTCAAAGGCAATGTTGCCAAGAGACAATGGAGAGAAACCTCTAAAGCTATGAGCCAAAATAAACTTTTTCATATTATAAATTGATTGTCCCGGGTATTTTGGCACAATCATAGAAAGCTGATTCACAAGTATGATGTTGATCGAGAGCTCTGAAAAGCTCTGACATACTCATGAGAATGTGGGAGATCTCAAGCAAGCCTGGGTTTACACCAAGCAAAAACCTGAGGAGGACTTCATGTCTCACAACCAGCTGACTTTGAGGCTCTGTGAGAGCAGAAAATAACAATGCAGGCAGAATTTATCCTGCCAGATTGCTGAAGACAGGCTGTAACTGACATGAGGTCCCTTGATAAAGGCTGGTAGGCAGATTGTTTTATCATACTTAGGGAAATCTCGGTTGAAACACTGGTTGATCACATAGAAAACCAAACAAAGACTTCAGAGACTTTACATGATCTTAAGTGCAGACTAATATAAAGTTAGTCCAGGAAAGTTACTAAATAAACAAGCGGCAGCAATAAACCTGGTGAGTGTAAGGAGCAGGTTCTGATTTCCATAGTGCCACCTTCTATTGCTTAAGTTGTCTAATTTTCAGTTTAAAAAAATTACAAGACATACAAAGAAGCAAAAATGTATGACCTATACTTGGACACTTGGGTTCAAGAAGGGAGGCCAATTACAGAAATCTATCAGAGGCAGCCCAAATGTTGTACTTATTAGAGACTTTAAAGCAGCTATTATATATAAATATGCTCAAAGCATTCAAGTGTGTGAAATAGAAAATGTGAATAAAGAGATGAATTATTCAAATGAACCAACTACTTATATATTGAAATATATTTATTAAAAACTTTGTATGTATTAAGCCATACATACAAGAAACTCATCAAATTCTAAATAAACTCAAGGAGAGTCATACTAAGATAGACCACAGTCAAACTTTCAAAAGATGAAGACAGAGGGAAATTTGAAACAGCAGGGGAAAACAGCAACCAATTACATACAAACAATCCACAATACGTTTAATGGTTGACTTCTTCTCAGAAACCATGGAGGCCAGGAGGTAGTGGGTATCAAGTTCAAAGAACTGAAAGGAAAAGACAGTCAACAAAGAATTCTATATCTGACAAAGTTATCCTTCAGAAATGAAGGGGAAATTAAGACACACATGAAAAATCTTGAGCGATTTTATTGCTAGCAGATTTTATTGCTAGCAGATCTCTTACAACAAAATATTAAAGGGCAGCTGGGGCTACAACTCAGTGGAAGAAAAAAGAAGAAAAAGAAGGAAGGAGAAAAAGATGGAAACAGTGAAGAAAATTCTTGTTACTTAAATGAAAAGACATCAGAAAATAACTCAAATTCACTGATAATTGTCACTACCCAGGTAAATATAAAATAAAATATAACTGCAGATTTTTAGAAAATTATCTTCTTCCTATATGATTTGAAAGATAACCATAGATAAAACCATAATTATAAAACTGTATTGATTGGTTTATATTATATAAAGATGTAATTTGCATAATAGTTCATAGGAAAGGGAGGGAAGAGTACTGTACTGATGTCAAGTTTTTGTATAATATTGAAAGTTCATACAATGCAAATTAAATTAACATGTTAATTGTAATTTCTAGAGCACACTAAGAAAACAACATATATTTGTATGAATTTCAAATAAATGTGTGTGTATGAAATGCAACAATAAAAGAATTAAAACGGCACACTAGAAAATATCAACTTAACATAAAGAATGACATTAGTGGAAGAATAGGACAAAAAGACAATACAGATCAAAAAAATAAAATGCAAGCAAAAATTCTACCGTATCAGTTATTATTACATTAAATGTAAATAACTACACACTTCAATGAAATGAGAATAAATGAAGAAAATGTGGTCTAACTGTATGCTCTCTTTTAGAGACACACTTTACAATCCAAGATTAAAAAGTGTAAGTAAATATATCATAGAAACGTAAGTACGAACAGCTGGAATGGCCATACTAAAATCAGGCAGAAAAAGACTCTAAAAGGAAAATTGTTGTTAGAGTCAAAAAGAACATTTTATAATGGTAAAAATGGTTAATTTATCTGGGAGAACCAGCAATCATAAATGTACATGCATTTAATAATAAAGCTCCGAATTACATGGAAAACAGCTTTTGTAATGAGCAGAAATTTGTCTCTGACATTTTAGTTATTTGATTTTATTTCTGTCCCAAGTATCCTCACACTACCTAAATCTAACATCTATATGATTAGAAAGTTTTTCAAACATTTGAAGGCAGGTATGTCTTCTAACTTTCCATTTTTATGTGAGTTTGGCTCCGTAGAATATTTCCTAGGATATAGTTATATTCTGTTATAAAGAAAAATACTGTGGTATTAAGGGTGAAAACAGCTTTCATAGAATTTCAGAGTTGGAAGAAAACTGAGTGGATCCTATTCAAACCTCTGCTTTTGTTTTGTGTTTTTGAGACAGCATCCCACTGTGTAATTCATTCAGGTCTTGAATTCACTATGCAGCACAGGCTGATCTCAAATTTGGGGCAGTCCTCCTTCCTCAGCATCCCAGGTGTTGGGATTGCAGGAGTTTGCCGCCATGCCTGGCAAACCTTTATTTATTTGTTTTTTTTAATGAATAAACTAGGGTCCAAAATGGTTGATAACTGATAGAGGGACAAGACACATACATTTGGTTTCCAAATACCTTGTTCAATGTTTATTCCAACATTTTCATTCTATGATTGTTTTCCATACTTGGGATGCTGGTTGTATTTTTTGTTGTTGTTTTATTTTGTTTTTAATGTGCAGGAGAGAGTAAGAGAGAAAGACAGAGACAGAGACAGAGACAGAGAGAAACTATATAGTGCTTGACTGTGTGGATCTATGCTGGAAGCTGAAGAGTCTGAGCTGGAAGCCAGTAGATAATGTCCAAAGTGCAAGTGGACAATGGCAACAGAAACAGATCTAGCTTTTTTCATTTCCCCTTTATACTAACCATGCAACAGCTACCTTAGGGTGGGTCTTCTACACTTTATGGTATGGAATTGCTGATTTAGTTAAATTCTTCTTACTCAAGTTGATACAATCAATCAGCCATCACAAATGGTATCTAGCATTCTTCATCCTGAGTTTGGCACCAATGAAAAGATACTCAGAGTAACTGAAAAGTCCGCAGTGGAAATTAAAAGACATGGATTCTCATCTTTTTTTAACCAGTAATGAACTTCCGAGACCTTCAAAAACTACTATTATCTGTCAGTAATGTCATGCTATCTTTTGAGCACCCAGGGTTTAAGGCACCATGGAGACACTTTACTATAAGTCTCTACACAGCAGTCCTCCCATATGTCTCCTTTCTCACCTGTAAAATAATTAGGTGGTACATTTTCCTATCCAGCTCCAGAACTGGATGATGGTGAGGAGCTATCATTATTAGTATATTCTTATAAGCCTGAGGCATCATCCTTACTCTCTCTTTCTATTTCCTGAACTGGCAATGGTAAAAGAGCTACAGAATACTTTCCCCAGACTTGTCACTCTGCTGAATTCATGGGCTGTGTCTTTCTTGGATTTTCCATCTGCATAGGATATGGTTTGAGTTTAACTGGTCCTTTTTAATTTTTATAGAATTTCAGAGTTGGAAAAAAAACTGAGATGATCTTATTCAAAACACTACTTTTGCAGATGAGTAAGCTGGGACCCAAGATGGTTATAAATCCATTTCAGGGTTTCCAGGATAATAGTTTCAGCCTACTTCCCTCTTTAAAGTACCCCATGGACCTTTGATTCAATATGATGGCTTCTTATTTCACTTGTGCACTCAAAATTCAAATAACTGGGAAAAGTTTACTTAGCTCTTAGTGAAAAACTTGGCAGTCTGTTAGATCCCACCATCTTTGTTATTTCTGCTATAACATGACACCCATCTCTGAATTTTCTCTTGATATAATTTTACCCTTGTTGAACACCTAGCTCATCATCACCCTAGCCTGGCCAATACTTCTCTCTCACTTCTCTCTCCTTATCCCTTTCACTACAGTTATGCCTTGGTAAGATTCTGTGGTCCAGTGGTAAAAATCTGAGCTGTACTGCTGTGGGATTGCCATGTAGAGAGATAGGACACTGAAGCTTTTTCCCAGGAAGCAAACTTTTTTTATGTCAGCACTTAGTGGATTCATATCTTAAGACTAAGTGCTGAACATGGCACAGCTGCACCCTTTTATACAATTTTTGTGTTTTTGTCTCTTTTATATGGGCATACACTAACATTTTACAATCTGGGTATACATTAGCATCATATAGTCTGACTGGGTATAATTTGTGTTACAGTTACATCAGAACTACACATGCCCCACACAGAGCCTGATATCACTACATTATGAAAAGTTCCCGCCCCCAGCAAATTGGGAGGAGTCCTACTGCATTTCACCCCTTTGATGCTCAGAACTCATTCTATTTTGGGTAAAATAGCATCATCTTGTTTCAGAGGTCATATTTCCATAACATCACTGTGTGTGTTCTTTCAACCATCATCTCAGTGCATCTGGAGACAGAATGTGTAACCAAGGGATCCAGGAGAGGCAGAGCCAAACAGATGCCCAAAATCAGGAGTGAAATACTTGTGAGGGTTTTGAACCCCCTGAGTGTTGAAAACCATCTCCCACACAGTTCCCTGGGATCCCAGTGTTTCCAGCTCTGGGTTGAAACATGAGCAATTTTTCTTATTCAATCTGTAATTCCCTCTGTGACCTTTGTCTTACCATCTATTTGTAGGCAGCAGTTGCTTAGGTTAAATTTTCCACAAATGGCCTCCCTTGGAAGTAAACAGATAATCTAAGGTCAAGCAAGTTTGATAGGTAACAGTGCACATTTTGGTCTGTTGTTTGGCTAAGAAATTAAGAGCTTCTGCAGTTTCATGTGTTATAATTTCCACAAGTGATTGTAGTCTAATTATGCAGTTTTGCATGTAAATGGGGGTGTGGTAATCCAGAACCCATCCTCTGCCTAGGTGGCAGGACCATAATACTGAGTTATGTGTTCAGGGTGCCATTTTTCATCTTCCCAATTGCCTATTTGCCATATACAGCTTTCTATGGCTGACCCCCATCCCCAACACTTGGACCCCCAGATATTCTCCCTAGTAAGTAGGAATAGAAACAAAGACAAGTGGGCTATCCCTCAGCATGAGAAATAGGTGTGATAAATTCTAAGTAACTCCCTGGACTAACCTGGTTAGGCAAATACACCACTTACATGATGGGGAATGCAGATTTACCAAAGAAACTCATAGTAAAAGCAGCCAATACAAAAAAAAAATCCATCTACAAGAGGAAAACAAAGGCCAGCAGGTACCTCTGGCCACATTTCTAGTCAGCTGAGGGTGGTCTCAGCAAGGGCTATGGCAAAAGCAGGACTAGAGAAGCAAATACAGTTGAGAGCAGCGGGTAGCAGAACACTACAGATAGGCACAAAAATGATGCAGTACGTCTGGGTTTTCAGTCAATGTCCTCAGGCTTTTGCCACTCATTGAGTAGTAGAGCACTCTTGAGTAACTAGAGCAGAGCTATTGTCTTTCAGTGGTGTTCCTGAGGTTGAAGGCTGCTTCTTCCATCAGCTTACACAGCACTGAAGCGTTGAAGATGCACTCCCAGTCTCTAAACACTGGTTTACTCTGCTGTGGTGAATCCAGGGAACTATCTCATCATATCTAGAAGTCTCCTTCTATCCTGGGCTCTTCTTGATCTTGGAGGAACCTCAAAGTTCCTAAACCTTTACTGCAGTGGGAGTGAATAGGATAACAGGGAATGGGCCCTTCCAGGGGGGTTTCAGGGATTCACATTCCATCTTTTACCCACACAGCACCCCCTGGCTTGAAAGGGTAAGTGTCTCATGGACAATGGTTCCCTAACCCACTGGTATAAGGTGGGTAAGGCTGAGCCTAATGCCTGCATATGTTGTCTCAGAATAAGGTTCTCCAATCTCTTTTTTTTTTTGGTACTAGGAAGTGAACTCATGATCTTGTGCTTGCCAGGCAGACTCTATACCACTGAGCTATATCCCCAGCTCCCAATCTCCTTTTAATCCCCTCTTATGGCCTTAATGACAGGAGGGGGCTGCCCATAGAAAATTTGTAAAAAGGGAATACCTGAAAGATTGCTGGGCAGGGTTGCTAGAGGGGGCGGGGGGACACATAGAACTGAAAGTCCTTGGCATGAAGTGTTCCTGGAGCCCAAACTGCTGATGTTCCTGGAGCCCAAACTGCTGATGTAACAATTGCAACTCTGCTGTGAGGTGGAGGAAGGCAGCCTAGGGTGAAATAAAGTTTAAGATGAAGGTGCTTTTGTTTATATTCTTTGATAGAAAGAAAAGTTTCTCACAATTTCCCCCTCCCCTCATATTTTTGTACTCTTTTTCTTCAAACTCTGAGTAGAAGTTCATTTTCACTGTTGTGTTCCTTCATCTGGAGCATGGTAGCTGGATAAGGTGGGGAAGATTGTTTGGTTTGGGCAGGCTTTAGACAAGAAAAATAAACTTTAATGGACATATGACCAAAGCATGAGCATTAGAATGGGAAAGACAGTTATATCCACTTGACTCTTAGATGTGTCTTCCAGTGTGGTTGGAAACTGCCAGCAGGGGTTAACAATTGAAGCCTCCTGTTTATGTATAGTCTACATTACTATAAATTTTATATCTTTGGTTATACTTTCTGCTGTTTTTTTTTTGTACTGAGGGTCAAACTTACAACCTCACACCTGTCAGACAGGTATTGTGCCACTGACCTGTGTCCCCAGCCCACTTTTCTGGGTGTTTTAAGACCAAGTTAAGTAAGATCAGTATTAATCAAAATTAACCTTGTTTTGGCCAAATATTAAGGTCAGCTAGGCTCCCCAAGGGTTATTTGTGGGACTGTGTGTAGAGCCCCTCAGCTCTTCTGTCAGTGTCAGCCATCAACCATGTAGATTCCTGTGGAAACCTTCAAGACATTTCTCTAGTTGACCCTCCTTTTTAGCATACTATACCTTGGTTAATTCCTGTTCTTTGCTTTGGAGGTTGGGTGACTTAACAAAATTGATCTTGTAGAATAATTTTCCTCTTATCCTGGGCTCTTGTTGACCTTAGAGGGCCAGGGCTAAAATATTGTCTCTCTTAGCCCAGTTACCATTTTAACTTTGGTTTCTAAACCTCAGTTATTGAACACCCAGGAGATCAATTAAAACAGTATTGCAGTGAGAACAGTAGGTTTAATTTTATGACCTTATCTGGATATCAAATACCTTGAATATGTAGGATGACCAGGGATCTGTTATTGCTTACCAAATGCAGTTGTCTCAGAATTTGAATCCCTGCTGAATATTAACAGGTAACAGTTATAAAATTATAAAGACAATTTGACATGAAGGACCACACAACACATTATCACAACAATCATGATGACACTACTGTATTAGAACAATTAGGTTTTTGTTATTATTTCTGAAGTACATTTAAATTTTTATCTTAGTATAAAATGACCTTTTGGTCAGCTATATTTAATTACAGAATACCAAGTGACATACAGAAACTCTTAAATTGTTATCTTTTAACCACTTTTTGTTAGTAGAGTGATATTTAAATAGAATGTACTCGCTTGCTTTGTAGATATACTTTAAAGTTTATTAAGGTTATTAATGTCTTATATTTAATCATTATGGCACTGTCACAACTGTATAAGATCTAGGCACATCAAACTATCATAACATGATTATATAACAATCACATAAACATGAACCTGAGAAGTTCTATCATCATAAACAACTGTAGTTTAGGGGTCACCAGTATGATGTTTTTCTCAAATCCTGCATCTTACAAAAACTTGTACACTTGGGGAAAGCATAAAGTTGCTAACTGTGAGGTTCTCAATAATTAGTATCATAGCTATATAGAAATCTTTACATATATTTACTTAGTTTTTACTCATAAAGCAAATAGAATATTTTCAATAGGTTTCTACACAATTCTTGCAATTATGTATTAACAAGAATTAAAGGACATTTTAGAATGCTCTTAAATTTAGGAAACAGTATTAATGACCATATATGGACTTACTACCAATACAGTATATCTCACTTGTACAATAACAAAATGTTTATTTAATCAAATTCAATAGATACAAATTTAATCAAGAGTATCTGAATCAGAAGACTTTATTGTTTTTACACAGAGCACTTCAACTGTTACTTATAACCAGCTATATCATAATAATTTATGTACTAATTGTTGGGGTGTGGCACCATAAGACAACAGGACAAGGCACTCATTAGTGAAGAAACTTGACAAATTTTGATCTAAGCATTTGCTCTTTCAACACAGAGAGTTTTGTCCACTGGTTCCCCAAGTTCAAGGGGCTCTCACTTAGTTATCTTAACAATTGCTTTAGATGACTCATCATAACAGTTAACATTTTAAAATATTTTGTATATTATTTTTGACCAAGGAAGAACTCTGAAATCATTACACACAGACAATAATAGGCATTGAATTTTTGAAAATAATTTTGGGTTATATCTTGGTTATCTAGATTATCTAACAATCTGGGTGAAAACATCACTAATCTTTAAAATACTTTATTCTTATAATTGATTTAAATTAGTCTACTCTTAAGCTATGTGAATTAAGCAATTGAACTAATATCCTGAGTGTCTACTTATCTATAAGGTGACCTAAGTAGAACATACAATTTAAGATCCACACATAGAAACATACACAGTTTAAATCATAGATAACCTTCATGTTCTCAGACTCTGAGGCTTCTGCTTATAAATCCCATGTGATTTGAAGAGTCTTAATCCTAATCCTGCAACATTTTAAGTGGACTTATCTATTTCTAAAACCTCAGATAACTGGTTTTAATGTGTGAGCCAGAGGATAATAAAAGGTAAGAAAATTACCTTAGGTACCTTCAATCAATGAACAGAAAGACACAGACACACAATTACTTTTAGCTCAGAGTACATTCTTAGAAATATTGACAATTTTAGTTATGGTTACAATAACCTGTTGTAGTTTCATTATAAATTGATTAGTCATAATTTTTTAGGGGAACCAATTAGTAGAGACATTTCTTGCAATAAACTAACAGCAATAAGGATGTGGGAGATAAAAACCTCTTATTACAAACATAACCAGAGAGAGTCAGGAGGAGCAGAAAGAGCTTTAACATTTTTATCTTTTTATTTTCCAATTTACTCTTGGAGAAAAAATTCAACTTGTAACTTAACTGCAGATCACAAATCAAGGAAAGCAGAGGCCGCGTGCCTCCCCACCCCTCCTCCCATGTGGTGGGAGGCACCAGGCTCTTCTACTCTCCAGCTCCTACCTTTTTGGTAACCAGCAGAAAAAAAGCTTCAAATGGGTCTAAGTTGTCCTCTTGTTTTCTTTAGCCCAGCTTTTGATTTAGAATTATCTTTCTATAATTTTGGTTATGCTTTCCTTTGGGCATTAAAGACCAAATCAGATGTAAAGGAGAGTTGAGATCTGGGAAGGCATAACTGATAGAGCCAAAGCCACAGCCCCCTAATTTCTTTGAGCAACAAGAAGCCTAAGAAGGAATAGACTGGACTGCACCAAACCAGCAAGCAAACACACTCATATCTTTCTATAAACTGCATCAAACTGCATCCTCCACAAGCTTTTCCTCAACATACTGGAGCTTTCCAGTTCTACCATTCTCTTTTTATCTTTTTAGCAGGGTAAAACTCTTATCAAACAAAATCCTCTTATATCAGAAGTAAATCCCTTGTACTTATAGCCTTCTTGATGTATTTTACTCTGTCCTACTTACTATAATCTTTTACATAACAAATCTGGCTGCAGCTGATTGGATTTTAAAGTATCTTCTCCATATTTTTGTTGTTGTTGTTGTTGCTGCTGCTCTTCTTTTTCCTTTTGTTGCAGGTTGTTACATTTAAAAATTTGACTGGCTGTCAACAAATTTTCAACTAACCTTGAATTAGTACTTTTTTTTTGTTTGGTCTTTTTGGTACAGGGTCTCACTATGCCATTCAGGCTGGGCTTGATCTCACTTTGTAGCATGGGCTGGTCTCAAACTTGCAGTGATCCTCTTGCCTCAGCCTCCCAAGTGCTGGGATTACAAGCATGTGCCACCATGCCTGGCTCTAGTGCTTTTATTTTAATACCTTCAGAAAGAAAAGAGTATGTTAATTCTATAATTGTAGTTTAAGAATTTACAATCCCTAAGAAATATTTTGAACATATTAATTAAAATACCATTTATTTTTAAAAATACCAACTTAAACTGGAAGCCAGAAGTAAATTTATCAATAAGCCAAGATTTGTAATAATGGGTCCTTATTGTAAATCTGGGTTGGCTCTCACACCACTGCATGAATATTTCAGGTGTTCTTAGCATTGGTGGAGCTCTTGGGGGCCTAATGTCACCCAGAGGCATATAAGGATCACCACAGAAGCACAGATTAGGACTCAGCACCTGATTGGCTCTGTGATCAGGTCAGAACCTTTCTACTGTCTGTGTCATTCACACACAGTGACTTCAACTCACCACCCAGGGCCCAGCACCTTGGAGGTGCGGTTTTGTTGCTTATAGAACTACTCAGGGAACTCTGGTATTCCAGTCTACTGCCCAGTTCCTGAGATTCCAGTTCCAGTTTCAAAAACTTACTTGGGCAACTCTGGGAGATAATCAGTCTCTCCTTCTGCCTCTTTAAAAGGAGGACTACCAAACTGATCCCAAGTATTAAAAAATCTGGTGGGTGGCCCTCCTTGAACTGATTCCTGGGTCTCAAGACTCTGTTGTATATCTGGAGCTCTCACCCCAACATGTTGAAAGGGGCCAATCTTTCCTACAGATCAAATAGTCTGCTGGCACTAGGTGGGGCACATCTGCCAGTGCTCTGAGGTTCAGGTTTCAGCAACAAAGGAATCCTGGATGAGCCCCACAAAATGCTGTGGGATTTTTGTGTAGAGAGACAGTACACTGAGATCTTTTTCCCAGAAAGCAGATTTACTTGTGCCAGCATTGATTCAGTGGATTCATATCAAAGGCTGAGTCCCAAGCATGATGTTGTTGCACCCTTTTATACAATTTTCGTGTGTCTTCATCTCTTTTATATGGGCCCAGTCTAATATTTTACAGTCTCATTGGGTGTACATTAACATTCTACAGTCTAGTTAGGTACAATTTATGTTGCAGAGTTACATCAGAGCTACTCATCCATACATAGAGGCTGATATCTCTACATTGTAAAAAGTTCCTACCTGACATGTTGGGATGGGCTCTACAATGGTACCATGTATCTGCTGTGCAACCTTGGTAAAAGTTACCTAACCTTTCACGACATTAGTTTCTTCAACCATAAACTTGAGATGCTGGTAGTACTTACTCTTCCTGGTAAGGCTGTTGTGAGTACAAATGTGATGATCCATGTGATGGTAAGTAGCCCAATCCCTGACATATGAGAGAAGCACTCTAATAAATATACTCTATCACCAGCCCTGCCTCGTTTAAACTCATCAACACAATTCCATTCATCTTGCTAGACTGACTGAGTGAGTTAGGTACTTAACTTGACTTGTTCAAAGTGACTTGCATTTTGATGATAAAGATTCAAATGTGAGTCCTTGAATTGCTAGAGCCACTTTTCTTTTTTAACAAGAGAACCAGCCTGAGAACAAAGTTGGTGCATGTGGTGAGGCCAGATTGAGAATAACAAAGGAACCAGAACCACAGCTTCTTGTCTCCTGAAGCTCCTCCAGCAACACTGGAATTTTCCATTGGTTGAGCCAGTTAAATTTTTTTTACATAAGTGATTTTTTTATTTGCAACTTAAAATATCCTAATCAATCCTTCATATTACTATTTTTACTCCTCCTACCTTCCCATGTATACTCAACTCTCTGTGGTTAGATTTAGAAACTATCTTACTACGCACTGTGTTGCCATGCTGTCCTCTACTGACCCAGCATGAAGCAAGTTCTCATTCCTGTTTGCTTCATGTCGAGATAATCTTTTCCCCTGGTACTTCTGGATTTATCTTTGAGGCAGAAAGGAAAGACAGCTAGAGTCCCCAAATGGAGTCCATTCTCAGTCCCTTACTGCATCTTCTTCACTTCTTAATGATGAGAGTAAAATGCCTGATAAATGAGCCAAGCCAGACACTGTACCTGCAGAATCATCTTTTTGCCTCTTAGTTACCTATGAGTATCATGTAAGTGCATGCATGCGTGTGTGTGTGTGTGTGTGTGTGTGTGGAGAGCAACAGAGAGACAGAGAGAAAGAGAGAGAGAGAGAGAGAGAGAGAGAGAGAGAGCATGAGCTTCCTGTTACTGTACATAAAAACCTAACAACCACAACTCTTTTTTTTAATGAAAAAAGACAATTTATTTGAAGGTGAGGGAAAGGAAGAAGAGAGAAAAAGAGAGTAGATTGCTACTTTGGATGAGTAGGGAATATTAGAAAATGAAATAAGCATGGATTTCTTGTCTGCAGCTCCTTTGATTGAGATCCTTGTCCTGAATAGGCTCCTGAAATCTAAGTGGCTCCCTGGATGTCTTTGGTCCACTTCTTGGATTTTTTTCTGGCCATGTGACCTTTCCCTTTCCTTTGGTAGAGGGTAAGATTATGGGTGGGGGCCTTAAAGACACCTATCTTTAGGTTTAAAGGTTAAATAAAGGGAAAATGTGCTGTTCTTATGTTAATCACACTATGGGAGACCTTTCTGAGTTTAATTTCTTTGCCTTTATCTTTCTAATTGCTGAAATCTAATCTGCAGTGGCAGAAGCAACCTCTAGCTGCCCTTATTAAATCTCTCCATTAACTTTTAACAAAGTTCAATGAGAACTTCATCCTATCTTTCCTCTACCTACGGTGCCCCATCCCTACATTCGCCTCTCTGAGACAATCATCCAACTGCTGTTGGGGGAATAAACGATGACCAATCTTGCTTCTTCAGACTGAATGGGGTTGTAGTTGGGAGCAGTGGATGGAAATTTTCAGCAGGGAGGTTTCTGACATCCATAATTTAAAGGAGAGGTTTATTTTGGCTCACGGTCCATGGTCAGCCAGTTTCAAGGCAGAAATGACATGGTGGGGAAAAGTTCTCACATTATGGCGGCCAGGAAGCAGACAGAAAGAAGCAGCCATGGAACAAGTATATAGCCTTCAGGCCATGCTCCAGCGACCCACCTCTGTCTAGGTGCCATTTTCTAATAGCTAGTCAGCTATGAACTTATCAGTGCTCCAGTCTGCCAAGGAGTACAGCACCTTCATGATCCATTCACTTTTTAAACACATGAAATTTTCAGGGAACGCCCAGTTCCTGACCATAACAATGTTGTGTGTTCCTGCATGCCTGCATGTGTGTGTCTGTATGTGTGTGTGTGTGCATATGTGTCTGTGGTACTGTGTATTAGACCCAGTACCTCTTACATGCTAAGCACATGCTCTACTTTTGATCTATACTGCAGCTCAATGGATAGTTTAGTTATGCCCAGGATTGCAGCTTAGAAACTGTAGCTGGAGGGGTTGTCTAATTTGTGAAAATCACACAGCTGGGGCAGGGGATTTAGCTCAGTGGCATAAGCACCTGCCTGGCAAGCGTGAGGTTGTGAGTTCAATCCCTGGTGCAAAAAAAAAAAAAAAAGAAAATCACACAGCTTTATAGATCATAATGTAGGATTTTGCACTCAATTGCTATCTCTATATCTTTAAGTTCTCATTTTGCTTTAAAGAAATGAAGCTAGAAATCTTACATATTGCATGGTGAGTGTGGCTTACACATGAAAGGAAACACGGCACTCCAATCAGTAGACCCATACTTAAAAATAGTCTTTGGCCTGACATCAAGAAGATGACAAATAAATACACATAACTTCAAATAAAATGTTTAAGGTCTGTGTGATTCACTTTTCATGATTTTTCAGTCTCCTAACACTTTCAGATAATTCTCACATTCAAGAGATCTTTATGGGCTTTTCCCCCCTGTTTTTGAACATGAGTTTAAAAACATAAACAAGATCATGCCAAACATATTTTTTCCAGTTGCAATAGTCTGGTGGAATCTTTCTGTGTCATACATATACATCTTTCTCCTTCATTGTAAGCACAAAATGCTTTCAACTGTAAGGATGTATCATAATTCAACAGCTTCCCAGAATTAATGGGCATTTGGAGGCTATCCCTCACCAACGTGTGCTTTTATAAGTAATCAAGCATCATGGCACAGGTGTGTGTGTGTGTGTGTGTGTGTGTGTGTGTGTGCATGTGTGCTGGTGTGCCTTGGGGCATTAATGACAGAAGAAATAGCTTGAGGTTCTGATTCTATTAAGTAAGTGGTTCAAGGAAGAAAATGAACATTGTAAGGCCTCTATCTTTAACAGTCTTCTAGTTTGCAGCTGAGCAAAGCAGACATATACATCACTTTTTCTCTGATATCATGGAGAGAAATGGGGTCAATGAAATGTCATAGAAAGACAGAAAGAGGGCCTGAGGTGTTTAGGTGAGTGGGTGACTGAGGAGACTGCATGGAGGAGGTGGCACATGAATCCTGGCTGCAAGGACAGCCAGGACTGTGACCCTAGGTTTGTGTATCTGTGTATTATTGTGTGTGGCACTGTGCCTGTCATTTGATCAGACTCTGTTGGAACACTTAGTGGATGAACAGCAGGTAGAAACAGAAGAGGCGAGTGCTCTGGGATAAAATGACAAAGCCCAGAAACAAAAATGGAAAAGTTCCATGTGTTCTGAGGATCAGGAATTGCCAGGTATGGCTGACTCATTACCCTGTGGGGTGACTTGGAGACAGAGAGGTGTCAGAAACATGAACTTTTTAGGCACAAACTTACAAGGCACTTCGGTTAGCCTAGAAAAAATATTGGGGGTATGTGTTGAAGTTGGGTAGAGAATTCAGGGACAGATCAGAGATTTAAATGATATAAGCCAGACGGAGCTATCCATGTTCCTTAACAGTGACCCAGCAGCCCCACCCTGCATGAATATGCTGCTGTGGCAATCTGCATGCTTCATCTTGGGGGACAGTTTCTGCTTTAAATCCAAGTGAAACAGCCATGTAGAAAAAAAGAAACTGCAAGGTTCGGGTGGAAGAGAACCACTTAGTTTTAGCTGCCAACTCTGTCTATGCCCATAAAAAAATCTTTGTATCCCACTGATTAGAACATGCAGCTGATCTCATTAAAAAAAAAAAATCCAATGGGACTTTAATGACCTGACCCCAAAAAGATAACTTGACAGGCATCAAACATTCAGCAGTGCTCCAAATAACCTCTTGCTGGAGCCAGCCTTGTACAGGGCCACGTGGATGTCAGACACATACAGTTTGAGTCACGCTGCCATAGCTGAGATGCCTGAATTGCGATGGAATCTCAGGGGTACAGACTAAGGAGGAGCCTTTGGCCAGAAGAACAACACTAGTGTTCACCATCTCTGCAGAAGGAGGGGTGTTGGTGGTGAAAGGGAGAATTGCAGCCTGGGGGTGATTACAGCTCCACAGCAGGGTGCTACGGGGCTGGTTGGTGTTACAGGCGCACCAGACAGAATTCTGCTAGGTATACAAGACACGGCCTTACCCTTTTTCTGACACCCAACCAGAAACAACCAGAAGGGACATTTCCCCTAAGCAAAATTTCATAAACAGAATGTTCTGCTGTTTTCAAGGATTTAGGAAATTCAGGGTTGCCAGTTATGGTCAGAAGACCATCTTACAAGTTACTCTTCATTCACACAGCTCTGTAATTAGGTAATTTTCACAATTCCCATCCTATCAAGAAACAAAGACAGGAAGAGTTAAAAAGTGTACCCAGATCCTACAACCAGGAGTTGGCAGAACTGAGACTTGAACCATGATCTTTCAAAACCACAGCCTGGGTTCTTACCACTGCACTTGACAGCCACATGGCTAGAGTCCCGCCTTTGAAGCTGTGGTACCGCAGCCCCCTTCCCAGATGGCAGAGCTCTGTACTGAGCAAGGGTGTTCTGAAAGGGGTTAGTGGACATGCTGCCTGTGGGACACTTACTCAATGCATGGATTGTGATGAGTGAAGCCCCAGGTGACAGCTCAGGAGACAGAGACAACAGGGCTCTGGGAGCTGTCCCACAGGATGCTGTGGTCTGGAGGGGATGCACACAGCCAGCAGCATTTTGGGGACCTGGTCCAGGTCTTGGATCTCTGATGAGTGTGATCCTTGTTTTTCTAGCCAGAGTTTTTCTCCTAGTCTCCCCCGCTGCCCGCTCCCAATCTCATTTCCTGTGTCACTGTTTCTTTCTTCTGTGCTTTCTCTCCCTTCCTTCTTCCCCTCCCCTCCCCTTCTCATCCCCTCCACTTCTTCCCTCACCTCTTCCTCTCTCTTTTCTTTCCAGATTTCTATTTTTTCAGCTGAAAATGTTTCTTTGACTAACTGCAGGCCTAATTATCTGCTAAGTCAACAGTATAGCATATACCATCTCCTCTCATTGTAACAGACATGAAGAAGCTGGAGTTCAGAGAGGCCACCTGATGCCTATGATGTCCCCTGGCCTCTGCGCCCTGCCCTCCTCACCTCGGCAATAGCAGCAGCAACCTGCCACAGGCCCTGACTCTGTACAGGCTGCTGCTTTAAGTGCTTCTTTTATGCCAGCTTGTTCTGTCCTCAACTCAGCACTACACTGGAAATGGCTGTTATTTCCAATTAACAGATGAGGAAATTGAGGCACAGAAAAATTTTGTGACTTGCCCTAGGTCACCCAGCCAGTAAGTGACAGAGCTTGGGTTATGTGTCCTCATACTTTGTGATGAAATAGGAAGACAATCCTCAGTTTTGGGTTAGTTTTGCATTGGAAATCCGCAGTGGTTCACCAGGATGCCAGGGCGCTGAGAGCAGTCTCTGAACTGAGCTAGGAAGTAATGCCAGCGACAGCCCTGGAGAGTGGGGGTGGGGGGAGGGTGGCGAGACAGCAGCAGCCACAAGCTTGGCCCTGCCAGGGAAGGCCTCTGACCCCTCCCTTGGGTTGGCGTCTCAGCCCTGGGCAGTGCACAGAGCTGAGCTGTGGCTTGCAGAGACCAGCCGAGAAAACCCGAGGGCAAGGCTGGCCAGCCTTGGCTGCCAGATGTGAGAAGAGCTGCTGTGTGGAAGAGGGATCCAGGTAGCTGCTCTCCCAGGAGCCAGACAAGAAAGTACGCTTCTGTTTGGGCAGCAGCAGGGGAGTTTCAGGGCGACAGAGGTGCATAATGCCCCACCCTAGAGAGGTAACCACGAGGGTCCTCCAGCATGAGGAGACAGCTGCCCTTAAATAGATCTCTTGCTTATCTCTGCCATCTTCTTCCAGGATACGGTATCTATCCTCAAAACCCCATAGCTCCAGAGCTCTTTCTTGATGAAGCCCTCTCTGACTGCCTACCACCTGCACCTGTAAACTCAAAGTTCAATTCAGAGACCTAGGGTGCGGGTCAGCACCTGTTCCTTAGGTGGGGGTCCCTGGAGGGCTGAGGCTTAGAGCAGTCATTTGGGTGATGAAAGTCTTAGACACTGTGTGTGTGCCGGCTATACAGTACTACAGTGGAACACCCAATGCAATGACTTCATAAAGAGAAAAGGATTTGTTTAGCCCATGGTTCTAGAGCTTCAAGTCCAAAAGTAGGCAGCCCCTCTGCATTGGGCCACTGGTGGAGTATTTCAGAGAATCTATCTCAAACCAGGAGGCAGAGGAGGAGGAAGAGGCAAAGAAGTGGCTGAAGCCCGTAACCCTGTTGAAGGCACACCCAGGGTGCTAACCTCTGGGCCTCCCACGAGGTCCCTCCCAGGCATTCTGCTGCCTCTCTCTAGTGCCACCCTGGAGAGCAATCTTTAACATATTGGCCTTTGTGGGACATTCAGTGCCCAAATTATAGCCCTCTAGAAGCTAGTCTGGCTAATCCCAATCTCCCCAGTAACACCCCCAGCATCATTCTTTCAGCAACTATAACCTCTCTGCTTTAAGCATGGGTACCACATCACCTATGGTCAGTGTCGCCTGGTCTTAATGGTTTCCTGCAAGATGTTCAGACAACACTTACTGGGCACTTTGCATTGCCAAGCACTATCTCTAGGGATTATCTCATTTAATCCTCCCAACAACCTCATGAGTTGATGTAATTTTTATGACAATATTACAGAGAATAAAACAAAGGCTCAAGTACCCAGCTTCTGAAGAATAAGCTTGGATGAATGTGATGCTGAGACCCTGGGTGTCAGTGTCTGGGTTTGTCTCTGACTTGTTCTCTCACAAAAAGAAATCAGGGAGCTTTTGTGGGGACTCACAGTTCTTTGTGAGCATATCTGTATGCAGCAGTTGTTATATGCAATGATGCTAGTTATAGACATCTCTACTTTGCTTTTTAAATAATCAGTGAGATGGTGCTTTTGAGAAGACAAAATAGTGTTGAATCAACGCTAGAAAAGAATCTTCTTGGAAAACGTAAGAACTGTGCAGGGCATGTCCTAGAAAATATTCTCCCAAGTCTTCTGAGAAGTGTTTGAGACTGGTGTGACTGTTAATCATGGTACATGTGACTGTTAATTGTGCACGCTTTCACAGGCTGAGGCAGAAAGATCACTGAGTTTGAGGCCAGCCTAAACCACTGTCTCAAAAAACAAAACAAACAAAAAATCATAGTACATCAATTTGAAGGGATTAAGAAATAGCTAGCAGATTAGTAAAGCAAAGTTCTGGGCATGTCTGTGGATGGTTAACATGGAGGCCAGCAAACTGAAGGGAAAAGACCCACCCCAGATGTGGGTGGCACCAACCAATAGGCTTGTAGTCTGGATGGAATACAAAGGGAAAGAAGAAGGAAGTGTTTGAAAGGACTCATCTTCACCCTAACCTTTGGTTACTGTCTTCAGTTTCTTCAAACCTTCCAACACAGACTCACACCAGTAACTCTACCATGAGCTTCTGAGCCTTCCATCTTATACTAGAGCTGCATCCTGGTTATGACTTTCATCTTCTTGGGCTGAACAGCTACTAGATCCTCTGGCTCTCTAACATGGAGATAGCCCTGTGGACCCTTGCACCTCTGATCCCTCAAATCCCCTTGCATAATTATACATATCTTTTCTATTGGTGCTATTAATGTGCAGCAACCTAAGTAATACACTGATGCTGGCCAACAACCTTGATATATTGATATAGCCAATGAGAGGTCTTTGTGAATTTTCTTCTTTCTTCTGTCATCCTCATATAAGAGAATATGCACAAAAATGTCTTAAACAAGGACTGACACTGGAGCTGTACCTTCTAGAAGGTTCCAGAGCATCAGTGTAGATGCCCCTTGAGTTCTCTGTTTCTGTCACATCTCTGGTCCAGGATGGTACAAGCCAGTATCCATTGTGAGGTCTGGACAGAATCCTGCAAGATCACCAACCAGGCTACCTTCCTTGCTCTATGCTCTTGAAGATGGGAACACAAACTCCAGTTTTGAGAGAAATCTCCAAATTTTGAGAGAAGCTTAATGGACTTTTATCCCCTCAAATTATCTGGAGTTTGGAAGAAATTCTCCAAGATATGAGTGTTTAATCAGCTGAACTTTTAATGTAATAGGCAAATCTGAAGCCACAAATAAATTGAGAAAAACATGCATTTAGTTAATTAATTAATCTTGCTGTTTTTTGAGGCAGAGTCTCAGAGTTTCAGGCTGGCCTTGAACTTACTTTGATCCTCCTGGCTAAGCTTATCAAGTGCTGGGATTATAAGTGTGCACCACCATACCTGGCAAAGACGCACATTTTATAAAAGATTTTTCACTTAGCCAGGCACTCTTTCAGTGTGCTTCTCTAATCAGAGCATTTCTTGTCCATGTAAATGTTTTCATCCCCTTGAAATGAATGCTCTATTTAACTTCAGGTGTGATGTTCCCAACACCTTGAGATCCCTAAAACATCACTTTAATGCTAAAGGGGCATGGAGTTTGCTCTCCTCACTCTGAGATGAGAAACTGTGTCTGGGGAAGTGACCGGTGTACACCACAAAACCTTGTCTATACCACGCTACGCAGCTTCTCGGTTTCTCTCCTCTGTGCTTCCATGTATCCAAGACATCCCTGTGCTTAGCTCCATCATGAACGCTTACTCATGATCCTTTTGGTTTTGCTGGCATTGTTTTTCATTTTATTTTTTTCTTTTTTGGGGGAGGAATCTTCAACTATAACTATAGAGACTATGATAGAGTTAACTCCTGTGCACAATCAGCTCCTACTGTTCCTAACCTGTGACCGGTCCTCATAGCTACACATCACTCTGGTCTCTCCTTCAGTTCAAGTGACTTTAAGCTCAATCCAAACATTGTATAAGTTCAGTACATATGTGTGTGTGTGTTCATTCCCATATACAACCATGTAGAAATCCTTTCATTCATACATATATATCTTTAATTATCAAAACTAAAAAAATGAACAATCATTTCTCAGTATAACTGAGTTTCCCTCACTCTCTTCTGTCACTCTCTCTTCTCTCTGCTGATTTCTTAGAATCTGTATCCAAAATCAGAGATCGAGTCTCCAGTGACTAGGCAGGATGGTTGGCTGATCATTCCGACTTCTGGCATTAGAACTATCTGCTCAATAATGAGAAATAAACTGCAGCATAGGGACGCTTTGTGGTAGAAGTCATCTACGGTAGTCTTTATGCTTCTTGAGTTTCTTTCCCCATGGCATGCATGTCAGATATGGTACACAGGTATCACCTGCCTGCAGCAGAGAGGAACCAAGCCAGGAGGTGTCAGATCAAGAAATCCCCACCCCGAGACCATCCATGTTTCCTCACTTGTGACAGACTCTCAATACAGCACTCATCTGATTAAAATCACAGCTTTTGATTTTGTGGAGTTCATTAGGTTCCTATCCTCTTCTATGGAGGAGGTCAGGTAGCCTTTACAAGAATCCTATAAACTAAGTGCCTTTATTATCATTGTGCAGAAGAGGAATCCTCAGGGTGGAAACCTTGAAACATTTCTCAAGCTCACCCAGTACCAGCATTTAAATTCAGATGTTTCTGATTTGGGAGCTCATGGTCCTAATTTCTACAATACACCAATATCTATATACTCATATCGTAATACACATACATGGCAACTGTAATCTTCAGTGTTCAAATATATACCTCAAGCCAGGCATGGTGGTGCAGGCCCATATTCAGAGGACTCAGGAGGCTGAGGCAGGAGGATCATGAGTTTGAGGCCAGCCTGGTCTACAAAGCGAGATTTTTTGTACCCTGCCCAACACCCAAAAAAACCTAAAACCTTCAATTGACTTCTTTTTTCTCCTTTTAGTATTCTGCTTGAATTGCAAAATAAAATTACGTTTAAAAATTTTCTATCCAAATATTTCACCAACACGGACATGATTTTCCTTTATCCACATCTGTGAAGTTCCAGAAGACTAAATAATCAAACACTGGAAATCTATCCCAGACCCAGGACCTGTCTTCTCCCACCTCACACAGCCCAGGGCTTGCGCCACACAGCCCCGCCTCGGCTTGCCCCTGCTTGCTCTGTCTTATGCTTTCGGGAGCAATCAAAGCCCTTTTTAGAAAATATTGCCTGGTCTTCTGTGGCCTTGGGTGGACGAAGTTTTCCACTAGACTTTTTTTTTTTTTTTTCCAATAGCCACACTGGCCCTTCAGAAGATGTTACATGAGGCTCCACACCTACTTCAAACATTTTTAGGGGCCCCCTTCTGTGTGCGATTGCCAGGATCCTTGAAGAGAAGGAGCCCAAGTCTGGGGGCCTCACCCCTGGGTCATAGTGTTTACAGAACCGACTTTTTTTCACACTTCCCCAAACACCACACTCTGCAGCGGGGCAGCTTCTCCTCTCTCTCCTCTCGGGGCCTTCTTCCTGCCCCGAGTTGCTTTCCCATGTTTGTGGCCCTGGTCTTTCTCTCTTTCCTTTTAAAAGAGATTTTTCCCTAAAGTCTTTGGGTTGCTGAACAGCTGTGCTCTGATATTAGATAGAATGTTTTCTGTCCTCACTACAAGCTTAAGAACAAAAGGGTTTTAAGAATTCTGATAAATGAACAAGGTCTCTGGGAAGATGAAATGTTACTAACATTTCAAACAATCAAAATCCTTGTGCATCCTGAAGGGTCTGCCCTTTCAAAGCTGTTTCGGGTGGGTATTTTGTCTTGGGGCCTTGCAAGACTGTGGTTTTTTTTCAGTCTCCCTATCAACCTGGCATGGGAAAGTCGGCCAGAAGATGTCCCTTCTATGGCCTCAAAGCCCTGCACACACTTTCCCACAGGCTGTTTGTCTGGAGTTGGAGGCCTCTTTGGAGAGGTAAAGGATTCTTGGGGGCAGGAGAAGCCAAGGCCCGGCTTCCTGGTGCCTGGGACCTTTTGGGAGGTACTGAGGTCTTGCTTCACCTCAGGGTTCTTGCAGGCACCTTGGTCAAGTACTGCCTGTCTGCGAGCACTGTGCTGAGTGCTGAGTACTTTAATCTGCAAAACAAGCCTGGAGAATCTAGGTCTATGGACCCATCCCTGACATTCAGTAGAGGAAAATGAGAATCAGAAATGCTAAGCAATCTGCCCAAGGTGTTCCACAATTTTTTTTTTTTTTGCAAGATTGCTGCAGTTTGAAAGCAGGTGAGAAGAGTCAGTATTCAAATTTCTGGTGTTTTGAGTTCTGAAGCATCGTTTTTCTTTGGTAAAAATGAAATCCTTGCATATCGGCCCATGTCTGGCAGTCAGGGGGCTCGGGCTGTTTTGTCTTTCTGCTTCCAAACAGGAACTTGTAAAGCAAAAGCCCTCTTTCCTTCATACCCTTTCCTCACTGCCAGCTCTGCTCTCATCTGGGGTGGGTGGGGTGCCAGCATCTTCCTGAATTTCTCATTTTCATGCTGTCTCAATCCCAGGCCATTTGCTGTGGCTCACTAGCAGCTCAGCCTGGGGCCCAAACCCGGATAGTTGTTCCCCAGCCCCAGCTTCTTCCTGGTGCTGCCTTCCATGGGAACAGAAAGGTCAAGGCTTAGAGTAAGATGACAGATGGAAAGAAAAGCCTCCCCCAACCCGGGAGCTCCGTGAAATCCCGCATTATGGGATTTCCCTGGTTTGGGCTGTGAGGAGAAGCCCGAAGGCTCACAGCTGAGATGGACAACACAGAGAGGCACACGGACGCTGCTCATCACAGTGGGACAGACAAGTAGCCCTCGCGAGGAGGGCGGTGGGGCGCTGGGGAAGGACAAGGGGGGAGAGGAGAGCGGAGAAATGGAAACGACTAGCGTTCTGATTTCATTTCCTGCCTGTTGGCTTCCAGCCTGCTCCTCTGAAGACCAGGGCTGTGAAAAACACTGGGGGAAGGACGGAGGCTCCACGCAGGGAAGGATGTGGAATCCACCCAAGTTCAGAGACCAGACAGAGCATGTTGAGGCATCTGTTCTCTGGCATTTTTAAGATGAGGTTCAGACTCCCCACGTGGGAAGTTCGGGGATGGGGCTGCAGGGAGGCAGAGGCGTGCAGTGGCAGTGGGGCCCTGTAGACTTGAGGGTGGTGGGTACACCCGAAGTCAGAGCAGGTTCGTGTCCCTAAATCCACAAGAGGACAGCCAGGAGGGACGTGGAAAGCCCCCAAATCCTGTCCCGGGCCACACTTCTTTTCCTCCTCTGCCTTCACCTCTCCTAATTTCCTTTACCTTCCTTTTTCTTTTCAGGCATCGCTGGGGACAGATCCCTGGTGTTTGAACACAGGCACTACAATAGTGTGCTCCCACTGAGCTACTTCTGCATCCCTGTTTGTTTTATTTTTTAAATTCTGAAATGATTTCACTAAATTTCCTAAGCTGGCCCCTCAAACTCGTAATCTTTCTGCCTCAGCCTCCTCAGTGCTAGGATTATAGGAGCGCACTACAGTGCCTGGTCCTTTGAAGCTTCCCATTAGCTCTTTGGGAAAACACAGACAAAGCATCTTTCTTGGTGGGGTTTTCATGTCCATAGTGGTAAAAAAAAAAAAAATGCTGTGCAGGATAGAGCTGGTGGGAAAGCAGCAAGCAACCCCTTCCAGGAGGGGTCCTTCTGGAAAAGAAATGAAGGGAGAGAGGAAGTAGATTCTGGTCCCCAGGCATGGTGAGTCTGCTTGAGCTGCCGTTGTCCTTGAGCTGCCCTCTGTGCTCCTACATGGGGAGACTCTAGGCTCCCCTGTGCCACGAAGCCACAGAAGGACAAAAGCATTTCGGGAGCGACCCCTGGGTGTACACTGGGGCATCGTGAGTTGGGTATGGAATGGGCAGTAGTGGCTACAGTGTGGCATGGGGAAGGTTGCACGAGGTCCATGCCAGCTAAGTCATCCCAGGTCCTCCCTCCCTCTCATTAGCTTTTGCTTCTCCTTTGACTGAAAAGAGTTAATCTTAAATATGCTCCTCGCCTCACTGGGAAACAGGACTGAGCGAGATAAAGTTTGGAAAGTTGTCCGAAAGAGTGAAAGAAGCTCTTCATTGTGACTGTTGTTCTGCATTTCAGGGAGCAGAGGAACAGGAAGCAACAATAGCCTGCCCCGTCCTCCTCTGCCAGCATCGGCCAAGCCTCTGTAGCTGCGGTGGCTGCGCCCTGCCAGAAGCTGTGGGAGGAGAGGGGCTCCGGGAGCCAGCAGCCGTTGGAGCCCAGAGAGGAGTGTGGCCGGCTGAGCCTATGGCCGGCAGAAACCGCCCACGTCCCTCCTTGCCTGGCCCACTCCAAACCCCAGGAAAGTCAGAGTTTCTGTGGAAACAGAAGCCACGCCTGCTGGACCAGGCTGGGCTGGGGGTGGGGGGCTGCTCTCTGCCAAATGATGCCAGGGGGCTTGGAGGGGGAGCGACAGCTGGAGGGTAGACGCTCGAGGCAGTTGGAGCCCACTCCTGCCAGCCTGCCCAGAGCCTGGGGTCTGCTGCCCACTCCCAGTTCAGGCCATTTGTAGGGGGCTCTGAGAGAGGCTGGGACGAAGCTTGGAGAGACTGTGGGTGGGATGCTGGTGAGGTCTGGGGCCAGCGAGCAGGGCAGAAGGTACCCACCGCTCATCCAAACCAGAAGGAGAGTTTATCGAGCCAGGCAGGCCCTGGCTGGCTCTTCTGCCAGTGGAGGAGGCTCCTTGTTTGGCTGGAAAGGACCGCGGGCTCTCCTGAGGCACACACACAGAGTCCCATCCCCAGGAAGGCACCCATAAGGCTGAGCCTTCTCGGTCTGCTCCTGGGGCATGTGTGTGTCCCTTCTGCCTGGCCACAGCCAAGAAGGGGTGGCTTGTGGGGCAGGGACCGCAAAATGTAGCCCACAGTAGGGTCTGGCTGATGTGTGACTGTTCTATGCCTTAGGATTTTCAGGTTCATCCTTTGGACGGTTTTACCCTGTTAGACCCTCAACAGAAGTCACTGTGGCCTGGCCGCTGAAACCACCTGGCCCCTTATAAAAAGGATCTATATCTTCTCTTCAGAACACAACAGTTAAGGTCAATTTAAACTGTATAACATGGTTTTCAAAAGTGGAATGTACAGCTGTTTCTGTGCACAATCCTGAACCCACGGCTGTGGGTTTACTTACCCAAAGAACCCCAGTACCTGTGTCAGCTTAACAAACCTCTCCCCAAGCCTGTAGCAGAGTGTGACTCTGCCTTTCTGGGCCTGTCTCAGTCTGTTTGCCTTTGCTATAACTGAGAGCTACCAGCTGAACACTTTATAGAGTAGAGGTTTACTTGGATTATGGTTTCAGAGTCTGGGAAGTCCAATAGTATGGCCCTGGCATGTAAAGAGGGGCTTCTGGCTGCATTATAACAAGTACAGGGCATCACAGGGCAAAGCTTGGGAATGTTTTCCTCCTCTTCATCTTTCTCCTCCACCTCTCCCCCTTCTCCTCTTCCTTCCCTCCCCCACCCTTCCTCTTCTTTTTGAAAAGGTCTTGGTGCCACCATGGGGTCTTTGCCCTCATGATCTCAGCAAATTCTCATGACCTCTCAAAGCCCCACCTCCAAATACCATCAACATATGAATTTTGAGGGCCAGGGATTTAGTTCAGAGGCATAAGTGCCTACCTCCCAAGTGTGAGGTCGTGAGTTTGATCCCTGGTACCAAACAAACAAAAAAAATATGAATTTTGGGACCTGGTTTCCAATACATTGTTGGGGCAGAGGTGGGGGAGGAGTGGGGTGGGACACTCATTGAAACCACACCAAAGTCTCCACTTTTTTACCCTGAAAGAGAGGAGGAAAAAAGGAAATTTTCTTCCAGAGAAGACTCAGTAATAACATGAGCAATAACACTGCTAGCTAAACCATGCTAATATCCTTTCCATATTTTTCTTTCAATTCTCACCAAAAACAAACAAACACACCAAATGCCTTGTAAAGCCTTCTCCCTCAATTCCCCTTCACTCACCTGGTCTAAAGGCTAGTCACTGCCCGCTTTCCCTCCGGGATCACCAGCTCTCAGTCCCTCCTTGTGCAGACATCCAGGCCTCCAGCAGTGCTTCAGCTGCTCATGGTTTTTGCTTCTCTGGAAAGTGGAGACAACCACGAGGGTGACCATGTGTGTGACTGTAACCTCCCTCCAAATGGCCTTTAAAAAGATTAGGGAACTTGCTCAAGCAGCTGTGAGGGAACTGTGATTGGAGCCCAAGGGCAGTTTCTCCAAAGCTCCCACTCTTTCTAGAAAGTCTCTGTTCATCTCATTGCAAACTACTTCTTACTTCCCTTACTTAATTGTCTCCTTGAAGGCACCATGAAGTTTTAAACCCCCTGGCTTCTTTCCCTCTGTTCTACAGGGTGGCCCCTCTGGCTGATATGCACACCTGGCCTAGGAGACCCTTATTTGAGCTCTGGATTCTTGCTCGAGCTTCCTGACCTTCCTGAAATCTTCCCAGATCTCCTTTCTTTACCAGCACTGGTAACTGTCCACTTCTTTGCTTTCCCACCCTCTATGAGTCCCTCTGTTGGTGTATCAGACCATCCTTTCTTATTGCCTTCGGTGTCTGCTGTAGACAGGGAAGTATCTCGAGAGTGGGGGCTGAGTTTTACTGTCACAGATCTTCTAAACCCATGCACAGTACCTGCTGTCACCATGGAGGCCAATGGTTTTTTAAAGTGCTAAATGCTTTGCCTAAGCAATCATATCCAACTTTCCTAATAGCCCTAGATGACGTTACTTCTGTCTTTTGCCACACAAAGAAATTAAAGGAAGAAAGTGGTGGCAGCTGTAGAATTTTAGGCACTAAGAGAGGGTTAGTCAGGTTGGCTGGTGTATCAGAGGATTTCATCCTGAAGTTGAGGTTCACTGTACTCTGTTTTTACCTTATTTTGTATGTTTTGGAGAAACTAGGCCAGTTATGGGTCTGATTCTTTCCTGTTGAGCCACACCTTGGTTCCACTTCTAGAGGGACTTTAGGTCCCTTGTCCAAGATGGCAGAGCTGCAAAGTAGTAGAGTCAGGCCTTGGAAGATGGATACTTGATGGAGGTCGCTTAAGATAATGACCTGGGCAGGTAAAAAGCAAGTTAAAGGTTATTTAGTGCCAGGCCACTCATTAGTCATTAACAAGGAGTTTACAAGCAGAAACTCAAAGGCCCTCATTTTTTTTTCTGGGTTCAGGTTAATAAGGGAAACAAGAGACTGGTGATAGAGCTCAGCAGCACAAGGGCCTCCCTGACAAGCGCAAGATCCTGAGTTCAATTCCCGGTACAAAAAAAAATAGAGTAATGAGTAATTAAAAGGTAGACACACACACATACACACAACACACTCAGCAGGTGTCTAAAGTAGCAGCTGGGTAGATCTTTTTCTAGGGGCAGAGCTGCTGGGAAAGGACCTGGCTTTGGGCACAGGCAGACATACCTTGGAGTTTGGGTGACCTGTGTGCTGTTACATTTCACAGGCAACTTCCCAACTGTCACGTGAGTGACTGATAGAGGGGGTCGAGCTCCAGCATTAAAACTTTATGATTGGCTTTGTCTTGATTTTTTAAAAAATCTTTTTGAGACAGTTTTATCATGCAGTTCAGGCTGCCTTGAATTCACTTTGCAGCCCAAGTTGGCCTCGAACTCACAGTGATCCTCCTGCCTCAGCCATCAGAGTGTTGGAATTACAGGAGTGTACCACCATGTCCAACATGGCCTTGTTTTCAAAGTGGAGAAAATATTAAACAGATACAGTATTCAGACTCTGGTCTAGTTCTGTGAATTTTTAAAATGTCTGAGAGAATAGACTCTCACATGTCTCCATGTGGGCTGTTTGAGATTTGTCTGAAACCAGGTCTCACTGGAACTCGGCTTCCCTCCATCCCTATCATGGGAATGCATGGATTCTAATATCAGTAAATCCAGGAAAGTCAGCTGCAGGAAACAGTCATTCAGTTTTCCCCAGCCAAATGGTCTTGGTCTATGGCTCTTTCTGATTTTGTGCTGCTTTTCCTTAGGACGGCATGGAGGACCAGAGCATGTGTGTGGCATGACAGCAGGTGGAGGGCATGCTGGCTGTGTGCCAATCTCAGGGAAGCCCACAGATTCCCCCAGGCTGGTTCATGACTCCTGTCCAGAGTCAGAAACGGTGTTCCACAGGGTGGTGGGAATCTGCCTGCTTCCCGGAAGTGGTCCACCCTACCCACTTTGGAAAGGAGAGGGAGAAGGATTTCATGATTGTGTTTCCAAGCCTAAGGGACAAGGTTGGGGGGTGGGGAGCAGAAATTTCCAGTGCTCAGATTCTAGGAATTGGAGCTGCCTAAGAAACTTACAAGGCTGCCAAGTACCTTCCATTCAAAGATCTCAGGATTATTCTCAGGAAGTAGGAAGGCAGGTGTCATGTAGTATGTTGGGAGATGGACACTGATGGGAATCAGTTCTATTAAAGATTCAGGACTCTGAAGTTCTGGGAGCCATGAGGTGCTTGTCTAGGGGCACACAGGAGAATCTATCTAGAGACTTTTCCTGAAAGACATAGGTGGGACACAGTGACCCTAGGCTGCCCTTCTGCGTATCCTATGAACTATAGACATTCCTTTAATAAACCATTCATTAGTGCCAGAGCTGGTTTACCATGACTACAAAATGTTTATGCTTTATTTCTACCTGTATTAAAGTTTAGTGTAAGAAATTTGAAACATGCCTTTGTAAAACTATTGAAGAGGATTTCAAAAATGAAAAGTAGTCACTTTCCCATCACTGGCACAAAATATCTGATATTCACAACCTAAAGATGGACAGATTTACTTTATCTCACAGTTTCCAGTGGGTTCAGTCCGTGGTTGATTGGTTCCAAGGTGAAAATGTCAGTGTGGAAGAGGATGGCAGAGAAAAGTTGTATAACCCATGTCAGACAGGAAGCAAGGAGGGAAAATAGGTGAAGAAGGGGAAGAAGTCAAGATGGCCAATCAGTGAGCAACAAAATACAAAGCCTCCCGGGAGAAACAACTCATTTGCCAGAATAAAACACCCTGGAGAGACCCAGATAGAGGAAGATGGATCCTCTTGACACAGGAAGAAATGAAAACGAAAAAAGCTCGTCAAACACGCAGTCTAAGCTACAACTGGAACAGCTAAAAACTACAGGACACAGCGTTTTTGTGGTGACTTGCCAAGTTTGTGCCGGCCTGAATTAGCGCCAGCCGGCAGAGCCACCCAAACTCGTTCTCACCACCACTCACAGGAAGCACAGCAGTGCTGAAGTCGGGGTTGGTGAGCCCAACAGAGAGTGGAGCCAGTGAAGGGACCTTCATTAATCCACGGTCAGTGCTGGGAATGAGACGGCCCCATGGGAAGGTCAAGACCAAATGGGTGACATGTTGGAATTGGGCAGGAGGAGCCTGAACTGGGAGCAACAGTGACTTCAGTTGGGTGCTCCCTCCCCAGAGCAGATTCATGGGATTTGCTTGGACTGGGCCACACCCCTGGCCGGGACCTAGTGAGCCATCCCAAATTGATTCCCTGTGCCTAGCAAGTACTGACTGGGTGAAGGCACCTGAAGTTTGGCTGGCCCGGTGGGGAGGGGTAGGCAAATACAGCTGCTCCCTACACCTCAGTGACAAGAGCAGACAGGAGAGGGTGGAGTTCCCTCACCAGCGTGCTTTGGAAAAACGTGGCCAACAGGGAAGGGGGCTGGGACCTGCATGGTAACCTGTGTGGAGGAAGCCAGGGCGATGACAGGAGAGAGAGGCAGTAGGAGGCTCCTAGCCCAGAACCCTGAGAGCCCTGATCGAGGAGAAGGAAAAACAAGGGAGACTGAGGGCGGCAAACACACAACATCAGACATGGCTTCAATGGA